>JAWPHD010018203.1:0-40977 GCA_037043455.1 Cyrtodaria siliqua | reverse complement strand
TATTCCTGCAATGTTTCATTATTCACAGAGTACGCGTTTGGCTCAATCATGTGAGCAAACTTAGGATGCAAAATTTTGCAAACTATTTACGTTAAATACAGTACTGAACTAGCTCAATTTTTCGAAGAGCAACTTCAACATTGACGAAGTTCTTGTTACAAAGTGTAGTGTGATTAAAACGTCTACAACATCACAGTTGTGTCCTTTCTCTAGTTAACTGCAACTTTTTTTTAAAAAAACATCTTGGGATTTCTTTGGAATATTATGAGCAATTAAGTGTGCAGTATATACAATATATAGCGGAAATTCCCGTGTTGCGTTTTCATATCACTTGAGTGTATGTGTTCTTTAATTCTATTTATAGCAAATACAGTTTCATTTTGCACGCTGTCACCTATCACGTTTTGGGATTGGATTTCAAAAAGAACTTTTGCAAAAAAATTACAATCATAATGAACATTGGCCATGCCAATGTCAGAGTCGTTTTATTCGCAATTGTAATATATATTCCCTATCGTTTTTCTTTTGCATATTGTAAGGACGTGTTTGTTTTTTCAAATTTTAACTCGACTATATTTGGATTTCTTTACCTTTCTGTTTGCGATCTATGTATTTGAATTGGAGGGCATCTCCACAGTAATTAAACAAGTGAAGCAACAACAGTGGATGTAAACGCCGGATTGCGAATTCAACATTTTAACTGAAAAATCTCAGTAAAAAGGGCGATAATTCAAGTAAATTACATGACAGATATATGGTTCTTGTCACATAACATTGCGTAATGACAATGAACATGTGTGCCAAGTTTCAAAGCTTTCTGACATTTCGTTTTTGAGAAATTAGGAAAAAGAAAAATATTAACCGAAAACTTTAACAAAAACGTCGGACGGACGGAGGGACGGACGGACAGACGGAAATCGCCAAACTATAGGCCTGGATTTGCTACGCAATCCGGTTGAAAAAAAGGAAACAGTAAAGTGTTCACGTTCAAAGTTTTTATTTTTTATCACGTTTGAAAAAAGGTTCTTACGTATAAAGTAAAATTGTATTTACACATTTCACCAGATCGTTTTCACATGTATAACATTTTCCCCCCATTTATGGTAAGTTTGACATATATATAGTAAACTGTTATAACATGTGTGACAGTTTTCACATTTGTGACCGTTTTCTCGTTTAGGTTTCCACAATATGTATAGATGTATTTCCATTGTAATAAAGTGAAACTAACACCGTTTAGATGTGGTATCCTACCGCTAAGGAATGAAACTGGCAGTTATGTTGGAGCGACACCAGAAGAAAGATTGTGCGGCTTCTGTAACGCCGGGTGATAGAAGACGAACTACATTTCTTACTCGAAACACTGTGTGTTTATTCGGACATAAGAACAGATATTTTCCGAGCTGTTATTGTTGACATATCCTTTATAGAATTACAAGTATACAAGCTATCATCTGACAATTGGAGAGAACAATGTTTTTAAAAAGTTTAACAAACTCTTTCAAACCAACCTACCTAGACAAATTACAGCTCGCAGGAAAATTCCCTTTTTAAGTATGTGACCCTTTACGCCCCTTTATGTCGATCCATTGTACATTGTACATGCCAAACAAATGTGATAGCTTGCGCTAAAAACGCTAAAGGAGGCAACCAGTACACACTATTCAATTTAAATTGCAGACAGTTATTTCCCTTTCGATAACGAATAGCTCAGTCAAGTAACGTACATCCGACGGTACATTTGAATTGAAGATAAATCCCGAACTATTTTTATGCCCCCGAAGGGTGGCATATAGTAGTCGCACTGTCTGTCCGTTCGTGATTGTTCGTGATTCGTGATTGTTCGTGATTGTTCGTCCCCATTCGTCGGTACAATCGTGTCCGCTTCATAACTCTGACAATATTGGACAGATTTTCAAATAACTTCGCACAATTGCTCATCACAACAAGACGACGTGTCGCGCACAAAATCCAGGTCCGTGGCTCCAAGGTCAAGGTCACACTTAGAGGTCAAAGGTTGTCCGTTCGTCTGTACAATCGTGTCCGCTTCATAACTCTGACAATAATGGATGGATTTTCAAATAACTTCGCACAATTGCTCACCACAACTAGACGACGTGTCGCGCACAAAATCCAGGTTTGTGGCTCCAAGGTCAAGGTCCCACTTACAGGTCAAATGTCAAAACAAAGAGCTTTCGTGTCCGGTTAATAACTGACATTCATGGGCAGATTTTCAAATAACTTGGCACAATTACTCACCACAACTAGACGACGTGTCGTGCATGAAACCCAGGTCCGTGGCTCCAAGGTCAAGGTCACACTTAAAGGTCAATGGTCAAATTGTGTGAGACAATAACTCTGGTATTCCTGGATGGATATTCAAATAACATGTTTTCATTTATTTCTTAATTGTTTTGTGATTTTTTTTATGCCCCCGAAGGGTGGCATATAGTAGTCGCACTGTCTGTCCGTTCGTGATTGTTCGTGATTGTTTGTCGCCGTTCGTCGGTACAATCGTGTCCGCTTCATAACACTGACAATATAGGACGGATTTTCAAAAAACTTCGCACAATTGCTTACCACAACAAGACGACGTGTCGCGCACAAAATCCAGGTCTGTGACTCCAAGGTCAAGGTCACACTTAGAGGTCAAAGGTCAAAACAAAGTGCTTTCGTGTCCGGTTAATAACTCCGAAATTCATGGACAGATTTTCAGATAACTTGGCACAGTTGCTCACCACAACTAGACGACGTGTCGCGCACAAAACTCAGGTCCGTGGCTCTAAGGTCAAGGTCACACTTAGGGGTGAAAGGTCAAAACAAAGTGCTTTCGTGTCCCGTTAATAAATCTGGTATTCATGGACACTTGGTACAATTGCTCATCACAACTAAACGATGTGTCGTGCACAAAACTCAGGTCCGTGGCTCCAAGGTCAAGGTCACATTGTGTCCAGTCAGTAACTCTGGCATTCCTGGACATATATTCAAATAACTTGGCACAAGTGCTCAGCACAACCAGACGACATGTCGCGCACAAAATCCAGGTTCGTCGCTCCAAGGTCAAAGTCACACTTAGAGGTCAAAGGTCAAATCATGTCCGGTCAATAACTGGCATTTCTTGACGGATTTTGAATTAACTTGGCACAAGTGCTCACCACAACAACATGATGTGTCGCGCACAAAATCCAGGTCCGTGGCTTCAAGGTCACCCATAGGTCAAAGATCAAATCGTGTCCGGTCAATAACTGGCATTCCTGGACGGATTTTCAAATTACTTGGCACAAGTGCTCACCACAATAAGACGATGTGTCGAGCACAAATCCAGGTCTGTGGCCCCAAGGTCAAGGTCACACTTAGAGATCAAAGGTCAAATTGTGTGAGACAATAACTCTGGTATTCCTGGATGGATTTTCAAATAACTTGTTTTCATTTATTTCTTAATTGTCTTGTGAATTTTTTTTATGCCCCCGAAGGGTGGCATATAGTAGTCGCACTGTCTGTCCATTCGTGATTGTTCGTGATTGTTCGTCGCCGTTCATCGGTACAATCGTGTCCGCTTCATAACTCTGACAATATTGGAAGGATTTTCAAATAACTTTGCACAATTGCTCACCACAACAAGACGACGTGTCGCGCACAAAATCCAGGTCCGTGGCTCCAAGGTCAAGGTCAAACTTAGAGGTCAAAAGTCAAAACAAAGTGCTTTCGTGTCCGGTTAATAACTCTGACATTCATGGACAGATTTTCAAATAACTTGGCACAATTGCTCACCACAACTAGACGACGTGTCGCGCATAAAACTCAGGTCCGTGGCTCCAAGGACAAGGTCACACTTAGAGGTGAAAGGTCAAAACAAAGTGCTTTCGTGTCCGGTTGATAAATCTGACATTCATGGACAGATTTTCAAATAACTTAGCACAATTGCTCACCACAACTAGACGAAGTGTCGTGCACAAAACTCAGGTCATAACTGTCATTTCTTGACGGATTTTGAATAAACTTGGCACAAGTGCTCACCACAACAACATGATGTGTCGCGCACAAAATCCAGGTCCGTGGCTTCAAGGTCAAGGTCACACATAGGCCAAAGGTCAAATTGTATCCGGTCAATAACTGGCTTTCCTGGACGGATTTTCAAATTACTTGGCACAAGTGCTCACCACAATAAGACCATGTGTCGAGCACAATTGAAGGTCTGTGACCCCAAGGTTAAGGTCATTTTTTTTTTTTTTTAATTTGTTTTTTTTTTCCAATTTTTCAGTTTTGTTTTTTTTCAATTTTTTTTTTATTATTTTCAATTATTTTTTTTCAAGTTTTAAATTGATATTTTTTTATTTAATTTTGATTTATTTATTTTCATTCATTTATTTATTTATTTTTGGAATTTTTTTAATTTTTTTTTTTTTTAATTTTTAAATATTTTGTGTTTTTTTTCAATTTTTCAAGTTTTTTTTTGAATTTTTCAAATTTTTTTTTTTTTTTTTTTTGATTATGTTTAAATATATCTGTTGGTTTCATATTCCTCCAAGGTCAAGGTCACACTAACAGGTCACTTTGGGGGCATTTGTCACTTACTGTGACATTTCTTGTTATTATTAAAATGCAATTGGTATATTAAATTATATATGTTTTAATTAATAACTTCACACGTTTTCATCATCCCAAAAGCAGATTATTTGTTATTCATTCCGATCTTTGGAGATCGCTGAGCCCGATATTTATATACAGATATCGGTGGTACATTCTCTGATGATTTTGTTTTTTTTACTTTAATTTCGAATAGGTGGTTCCACTATACTCCAGCCTTTTTAAGGTTCTGAGTACTGTTTAATCACCGTTAGGATATGAAGTCGTGTTTTTCTTTTTCTGACGGACGGACGGACGAACGGACTCGATTTTGATATCCCCTTGCTTTTCAAAGCGTGGGGATAATAAAGATTGTATGAAAGTGACTATGAACAAGGATCTTACGACGTTTGTAAATCAGGTCACCATAGAAGTTCAAAATACTCGTTTTTGTCCTTGTCGCAGAAGAGTTTTTAAATTACTTTTATATTTTAGAAGATCAGGGTTACGCTTATACAATATTTGCAAAGGTTTTCAGAAGTTTGTGATAACGGTAGCCATGATGGAGTAGCTTATTAATTATAGAAATATTGCGAATATTAAAGGAAATGTAGCGACACATCCTAACAGCTCTATTATTGAGACTTCTGTAAAACTTGGAAAAAGGTGAAAGAATTATCAAAATCGGATGATAAACAAAAAAGATATGACCATTTAAAGGTTGTTCTAAAACGGATATGGGAGCCGCCATTTTGAAAACTAGGATGTCATAGTTCCATTTTACCATATATAAAATATTGATAAATGTCATTTAAAACGAGGAAAATCTCTACAAATGAATGCATTTTTTTTACTGGTCATATAAAGCATTATTGCCATTAAGTATTACATATTTTTCATACAGTTGCTGTCATTTTTTCCCTATAAATCATTAAATTTCATATTTATAAATATTCTATATATGGTCATTTAGAACCTTGATGTCATAGCTTTCAAAATGGCCGCTTCCATATTCATTTTAACAGAAACTCCAAATGATCACATCTTCTTTGCTAATCATCCGATTTTGATCATTCTTTCACCCTTATTCAAGTTTTTCAGAACTCTCAATAATAAAGATGTTTGGCTGTGTCGCTACATTCCCTTTAAGGTCCTCATCAATACCTTTACTGCATATACATATATTTTATTGGGCGGGTCTGATCATAACAGTCATCACCACACACAGTTAAATAACACCATTTTCCAAAGCATTTGTATGCCTAACTCTGATTTACAGCTATCTATACACATTATATTGCTGGAAATAGTTCTTTAAGGACACACTCAGTTTTCTGTAGTACTCTAGTTTATAATACATCCGAGACTACGACAATGGTAAGATAATGCCTAACTATCCAACACACGTGGTATGACTCTAAATAACTATTAACTCTCATTGAAAATAATGTATTTAATTGTGTTTTGATAAATTTATATTAGTTTGTATCAACCAAAATGAAACGATGCAGACGAACGGATCACATGACCAACAAAGGTTCCACAATCATCAATTGATTTTGACCTTTTCATCGTTTTCGGACAGCAATCGTCCATATCCTGAGGATAGTCCAATGCGCTCTTTCTAAGAAAACTGTCTGGAATCATAGAGGTAGATGGCTTTGGCTGGATAGAAAGAGTCAGTGCATTGTTTGCACGCTTTGCATTGTTTGCACGCTGTTCAGCATACACACGTTCTTGTGTGATTATGGAATTCACAGCCACCCGTCTTTTTTTTAAGTGTAGCTTCTCTTCCTCTGAACAGCCGAAGCACCTTTTCTTTAACGCCCTTTTCTTTAACGGTAGCTTTTCTTCCAGTGAAACATCAATGTGTATTTTCTTTGGGGGCAAATTGCTCTCGTGAGCCTTGCACATTACTCTGTTAGTTATAACCGTCGGGTATCGATGTCTGTTTTTACCATTAGATGATTCTTCTCGCTCCAGATGATGTCGTGATGACATTAATGTCGGCTTGATTGCGACAGGACACAAAATGGAACTTTCGTTTCCTGGTAACAGACTTTCAGTGAACATTGGCAGATCTGTAAGTAAATATTTCAAAAATAAGTATAAAAGTCGAACAGGAAATGCAACTTTCACAGAACACAGTAACCCAACAACTAGAACAAGTTCACGAATCAGACGTTTGGGTAATGAAAATGTTAACTGAATTTATAGTGATATTAGCTATATATACCGACGGTGTATGAAAACGCACCATTAACTAATATTATTAACCTTTTTAATGTTTATCCTGTTGGATTATTCGTAAACCATTTGGAATAAAGTTGATGAACCAGTATATTTAATTTTTTAAGTATTGAATCTTGATACCTAATGTGTTTAAAAGTTTATTTGAAGCCTTTATGACAAGCAGTTATTTACCTTGTCATTTAACATTTAATCATAAAAATAAAACGGTTCCACTAAATTTCAAGCTGCATTAATCTGTCTAGAAATAAATTCCAATTGGTTTTACTGGCCTTTTTATTGTTCGACTTCTGGCAGTATTATGCAATACATCTTACCGAGAGAATGATTTCTTTGTGCGATGTAACTGAAGAAACCCGGAAATGCAGAGCATTTGATAACAACAATGTGAAATGCACTAAATTCAGATGTGCTTTATGCACGTAAACATGTCAATTGTCGAGTCGTTATATGGATTTATCATATTTTGTTCGAAATACCTCAAATTCTAACTGTGGTGCGTTTTCTTTTGACCGTAAGTATACGATTTTCTCTACGGCTTTCAGACATTTTGCAAGAGGACCTCAATTCCACTCTAGAAAGTCAAAAAATACCAAGAGTTGCGTTTTCGAGTGTACTGAGAGGTCATTTTAAAAAGCACATATACTTGTTGGAACTATTAATATAACCTTTATTCAAATTATACAATTTTATGATAAAAAACGCACCTAGTTTTCCTGGTTTGGCGTAACTCAGAATGGTGCACAGCTCTTCATCATCCTCCGATACGTCCCCGAGCGGCGGCTGGATGTCAACATCCCATGCCTGGCACAGTCTTCGTCTGCCTGCTGGATGCGTGTTTTCGTTAGTGACGGAATTCATGTTTATATTCCAAGTATAAAGATATACACGCCTGGTTTATGCTTAAATACTAAGCGATTAAATAAGCGTCTGCATTCAGTGAAATGTCTAAGACAATAATGCCACTATAGGAACGACGTCAAAGCGTCACGATGTCATGAACGTCACAACGTCACGGAGCCATGAACGTCACAACGTTAAAAAAACATCAACGCGACCAAAACATTGATATTAAAAACAATCATTACTGAGCATAACGACTCGTATGTATATAACTTCATGGCAGGGAATGTGAGCCCATGTCCCCTGTGAAGAGTCCAAATAACCGATATTGTCATATTGCAAAGAAAACTCTCCGGTTTTGACTCGTCACTGCGTTGCAATCGGACTGCCTCTTCGGATTCCGTCACTCGGGAATCCGCCACATTTTACCGATTACGGAAAGTGGCGAAGAGTTCCGATCGAGACTACGTCTTGCGACATGAACAGTTAACGATTTCATACACCTAAACAAAATGGCAGAGATTACGCGACCGTATTTGGAAACCGCCTATTATTTTATTTTTACCGATTTTTTTGTGTTTACCATTGTGGGAAGGCTGACATTATTAGTTATTGGGTTTGTTACCGACCCCCTGCAGAAATATGTGGGGTCAGTAAGATGTATACGATGCGAGGCAATAGCCGAGACCCCCTGTATATCTGTAGGGAGTCAGTAACAAATCCAATAGGTGATTTATTGCAATTTGCATCGAGCACATTTGTTAAGGCAAACACCGATATTTAGCCTAACCCATTTTAATGCAGGGGGTCGGTAACAAACCCGATACCTAATAATGTCAGCCTTCCCACAATGGTAAACACAAAAAAATCGGTAAAAATAAAATAATAGGCGGTTTCCAAATACGGTCGCGTAATCTCTGCCATTTTGTTTAGGTGTATGAAATCGTTAAATGTTCATGTCGCGAGACAACACAAATAATCGGTAAAAAGGAAAGAATAGGCGGTTTCCAAAAACGGTCGCGTAATCTCTGCCATTTTGTTTAGGTCTATGGGGCACCTATGGGGAAATCGTTAAATGTTCATGTCGCGAGACGTAGTCTCGATCGGAACTCTACGCCACTTTCCGTAATCGGTAAAATGTGGCGGATTCCCGAGTGACGGAATCCGAAGAGGCAGTTCCGATTGCAACGCAGTGACAAGTCAAAACCGGAGAGTTTTCTTTGCAATATGACAATATCGGTTATTTGGACTCTTCACAGAGGACATGGGCTCACATTCCCTGCCATGAAATTATATACATACGAGTCGTTATGCTCAGTAATTATTGTTTTTAATAACCATGTTTTGGTCGCGTTGATGTTTTTTTTAACGTTGTGACGTTCATGGCTCCGTGACGTTGTGACGTTCATGACGTCGTGACGTTTTTACGTCGTTCCTATAGTGGCAGTATTGTCTTAGACATTTCACTGAACGCAGACGCTTATTTAATCGCTTAGTATTTAAGCATAAACCAGGCGTGTATATCTTTATACTTGGAATATAAACATGAATTCCGTCACTAACGAAAACACGCATCCAGCAGGCAGACGAAGACTGTGCCAGGCATGGGATGTTGACATCCAGCCGCTTGGCGACGTATCGGAGGATGATGAAGAGCTGTGTACCATTCTGAGTTACGCCAAACCAGGAACACTAGGTGAGCTTTTGATCATAATATGGGATAATTTGAGTAAAGGTTATATTAATAGTTAAAACATGTATATGTGCTTTCTAAAATGACCACTCAGTACACTCGAAAACGTAACACTTAGTATTTTTTGACTTTCTAGAGTGGAATTGAGGTCCTCTTGCAAAATGTCTGAAAGACGTAGAGCAAATCTTAAACTCACGGTCAATGTAAACGCACCACAAAACCAATTATTTTAAATGTTCGAATTTGAGGAATTTCGGAAAAAATATGGTATAATCCATATAACAACTCGACATTTAACATGTTTACGTGCATACAGCACATCTGGATTTAGTGCATTTCACATTGTTGTTATCAAATGCACTGCATTTCCGGGTTTCTTCAGTTACATCGCACAAAAAAAATCGTTTTCTCGGTAAGATTTATTGCATAATACTGCAAGAAGTCAAACAATAAAAAGGCCAGTAAAACCAATTTTAATTTATTTCGAGACAGATTAATGTAGCTTGAAATTTAGTGGAACCGTTTTATTTTTATGATTAAATGTTAAATGACATGGTAAATAACTGCGTAACGGCTTGTCATAAAGGCTTCAAATAAACATTTAAACAAATTAGGTATCAATATTCAATACTTAAAAAATAAATATACTGGTTCAGCAGCTTTATTCCAAATGGTTTACGAATAAACATTAAAAATGTTAATAATATTTGGTGCGTTGTTATTCACCGTCGGTATATATAGCTAATAATCACTATAAACTCAATTAACATTTTCATTAACCAAAAATGTGATTCATGAACTTGTTCCAGTTGTTGAGTTTACTGTGTTCTGTGAAAGCTGAATTTCCTGTTCGACTTTTATACTTATTTTTGGTATATTTACTTACAGATCTGCCACTGTTCACTGAAGGTCTGTTACCAGGAAATGAAAGTTCTATTTTGTGTCCTGTCGCAATCAAGCCGACATTAATGTCATCACGACATCACATGGAGCGAGTAGAATCATCTAACGGTAAACACAGACATCGATATCCGACGGTTATAAATAACAGAGCAATGTGCAATGCTAACGAGAGCAATTTGCCGCCAAAGAAAAGACACATTGATGTTTCACTGGAAGAGAAGTTACCGTTAAAGAAAAGAGCGTTAAAGAAAAGGTACTTCGGCTGTTCAGAGGAAGAGAAGCTACCGTTAAAGAAAAGACGGGTTGCATTGTATTCCACAATCACACAAGAAAGTGTGTATGCTGAACAGCTGACTCTTTCTATCCAGCCAAAGCCATCCAGCTCTATGATTCCAGACAGTTTTATTAGAAAGAGCGCATTGGAATATCCTCAGGATATGGACGATTGCTGTCCGAAAACGGTGAAAAGGTCAAAATCAATTGATGGTTGTGGAACCTTTGTTGGTCATGTGATCCGTTCGTCTGCTTCGTTTCATTTTGGTTGATACAACCTAATATACAATTATCAAAACACAATTAAATATATTATTTTCAATGAGAGTTAATAGTTATTTAGAGTCATACCACGTGTGTTGGTTAGTTAGGCTTACCTATCTTACCATTGTCGTAGTCTCGGATGTATTATACACTAGAGTAGTACAGAAAACTGAGTGTGTCCTTAAAGAACTATTTCCAGCCTTTTTGTATTGAGTGGCGGAGGAATAGTATAATGTGTATAGATAGCTGTAAATCACAGTCAGGCATACGCATGCTTTGGAAAATGGTGTTATTTAACTGTGTGTGGGGATGACTTTTTTGATTACCATAGCGGTGAGGGTGCGGGGATTTAATTAGAGGGGTCATTTAATAGGGCTTTTACTGTATATCTCGAATTATATACACATCGGTTTAAAAAACAAGCATAAGCTAAGGAGAACGAAATCTACTTGTCCATGGAGACAATAAACGAAAGTTGTTCAAAACTCCGTCGTACATTTTTAGCCTGTCTGACTGTGGGATCCACAATGATGGCCTCCATCCGTTAACATCAAAACATATATATGAAACGTTCATTCTCAATAAAGCCTTATACGGTAGTGAACTCTGGAATGGTCTATCTGTTACACAAATTCAATCCCTAGAACAATCCCATCGACAATGCATAAAATATATACAGCGGATGCCCAAATATACAAAAACATACGTTGCACTAAGTCTTCTTGGTGTGTATCCAATAGAAACATTTATAGACAAAGGGAAACTTCAATTGTATTGGATCATTCAACAAATATAAAAGTATTTTTTGCTGAACGACTCACATCTTACATGTCACATCCACAAACAAGTTTACGGGTTATGCCCGATCTTTATCGAATACTTGGAAAATACGGTTTAACCTATATACTCAATACGTACCTTAATAATGCAACATGTCCATCTAAAATGAAGTGGAAGTCTATCATAAACCAGTCAATACAAGCGTATACAAATTTTAATTTCCAAAATTAACAAGTGTGTGACACTAGCTTACAAGAATTTAGCAGAATTCACAATGAATATATTTCGTGCACCTTGTGGAAATTCAGTCAATTATACAGAGATCACATGCACTTCTGTAATATTGCTGTATCTTTAATAAGTAGAATGTTCTCGTTTCAGCTTACCACTGTATGTAAACTGTGCAAAACGGAAACATCTACTATTGAAACGCATCTAGCTATGTTTTGTACAAAAAGTGATGACATTCGTCACCATATGTGGTGCAAGTTACATGACATTCTAGGCTCTGATTTTGACTATTTCTGCAAATTAAGGCCAGGACGTCAACTGCTAGAATTATTAGGTGGCTTGCCTACTTTTAGCATGACTGATTGCAAATGAGTCGCAAGCTACAAAATGATTCTACGACAGCTTCACTTCATGTGCAAAGTCCTAAATATTTAGTATGTATATTATTGCATTTATAGTTAACGTTCCATTAAAGAAATGCTTACTTTTCGTTTCGATAAGCATTTACTAAAAAAATGGACTCTGCAACTAAAATCCAATTATCATTTAATTAAATGTTATTATATTATAGAAAATTGCTTAATATAAAGTTTCTAAGAATTGTGACCATTATCGTTCTCCATATATACTCTTGTATATTCTTGTGGCAGTTCTCATTTCTAATACATCTGTATTATAGTTTTATTTAAAAACGTAATACTAATCCATATATGTATATTGTTTGTTCATGTTCATAATAATTTTGTCTTTCACATACATTTGTTAAACCATATTTAAATTTCGTGTCACATTTGTATATATTATATGTACACTACTCAACTTTTATAATCGGTCACAAAAATCGGTTTTCAAAGAATTATATATTTTTTAATAATTCATATTTTCATTTGAAATTTTATCTGGCGACGTTCAACAAATATCGCTAGCGATTTATAAGTTAATCTGCCTTGATTGGACTAAAACCTTGCTGATAAACTTAATACAATATTGGTATGTGTTTCGGTGATTTCCAGTTTTTAGTATTCGTGTTATTTTCAAAAAACCTGGGTGACCGATTATAAAAGAAGAGTAGTGTATGGCTCTCCACACTTGGAGGTAATAAAGAATATCTATCTATCTATCTATCTATCTATCTATCTATCTATCTATCTATCTATCTATCTATCTATCTATCTATCTATCTATCTATCTATCTATCTATCTATCTATCTATCTATCTATCTATCTATCTATCTATCTATCTATCTATCTATCTATCTATCTATCTATCTATCTATCTATCTATCTATCTATCTATCTATCTATCTATCTATCTACATACATAAATTATATTAATGGATTCTCTTAAAAACAGTCGAAATATTGCTTACAACCAATCATCGGCGTAGCTACTTTTATGTCATATAGACCCGGGCCTATACATCAATTTGTGTGTGTGGGGGGAGGGCAGGTGGGGTGTTAAGGCTCAACATTTGTCCTCTTATTTTATTTTACAATGTAGGTAGTTCAATTTAGTAAAAAAAGAAATACAAAAAAGTACAGGTATACTGTCAGATATACGCCAAAACGCACCATTACCTAAGTTTAAAAAACGCAGGGAGAGCATGACCCCGGACCCCCAAGTTTGCCGGGCCTATATGTGCATTTCAGGTCAGCTACGCCACTGAGGACAAATCGGGCCCACACTGGAATTCGCACTCACAGCGGCGAGAAGATGCCTGTTTGTGAATATAAGTTAGTGAACATAAGTTAGTGAATATAAGTTAGTGAACATAAGTTAGTGAATATAAGTTAGTGAACATAAGTTAGTGAACATAAGTTAGTGGATATAAGTTAGTGAATATAAGTTAGTGAACATTAGTGAGTGAACATAAGTTAGTGAGTATAAGTTAGTGAACATAAGTTAGTGAACATAAGTTAGTGAATATAAGTTAGTGAAAATAAGTTAGTGAACATAAGTTAGTGGATATAAGTTACTGGATATAAGTTAGTGAATATATGTTAGTGAATATAAGCGTGTGTATAGAGTATAACACTGTCAGTTTAATCAACTATAACGTTTTTACAAGTACTTTGGCATACAATTAATTCTAGTATTTAAACGGATTTTGATAAATTATATCCACATCGCATCAGTTCCGATATAATATATTATTTATATATTTTTTATTTTACATGATGTATATTTGTTTGATGAATCAGTTCGCTAAAATTGTTTCAATTACTTTGTTTGAAGTGGAAAGGGTTGGTAAGCGTATAGCGACCCTCGCTATCTTTTTTAAAGGGACACATGGCAATCTTTGTTTTGTAAAAACTCGCGGCGTCCCGTTAGTTTTTCTACATTAATTGCATTTGCTCAGTCATTAATATTAATTATAAGATTAGTATAAAACACATTGTATTTGCATATTACTAATTGTTCATAACATTTCACCAATAACATATTCAAACAATGGCATAATAACGAAGACAAGTTTAAGATTCTATTAACATATATGAAAGCAGAATTAAAGTCAAATTAATACGGGGATTAATAAATCGAGCGTTTAATTTTAATGCTTGATAAATACTTCAAGGTTGCCACGTGTCCCTTTAAATCTTTCAATAAATTGGACCTAGTTATAAGAACTACTTGATAGTTAAAGGTGTGTGTGTGTGTGTGTGTGTGTGTGTGTGTGTGTGTGTAACGTCGCACTAACTCATTGGAAGTTCAAAAATGGCGTGGGTGACACCATCCTATTACAAGGCGTTGCGGTTGAACATAATACATCAGTAACATTTAACGTTTGAGAAACCAATCTGAAAACAACCGCAGACGATTGCGAGGTGAAAAACATCTTCTTGAAAAACACACCATTACGTTACGGTAATTTAACTGTAAATAATATCGGCTGCTGTTTTTTATGTAATACAATTTGACGTATACTTGAAATCCGCCGCAAATATTTGTGAGACGGAAACAATGACAGTGCATTTATATCTTGTAAACACAGTCTGATCACCATATATAGGTGTAAGTGATTTTAATATTGAATGTACTGTTCGTAATGTACTTTAAATGTATACAGACAAACATGGGGTTATTTTTCCGCCCACATGTCTTACATGGAGCAATAACCATGCAAGTGTTTTCAATGTCGTTGTATGTGGTATAGGTTTAACATATGTAATTAGATTTTCAACACTCACGTTGTGTGGATTTGTTCACGCATGAGTTGGTGTCTATCAATCATTTTAATGCTGAATATATATCAACCGGAGTGTAATATATATCAATTTCGAAGCGATATACCCCCTCTGGAGGAAGATTAAACACACTTATATAAAGTCACTTATTAAACATTCATTATTAAAGTCACGTATAAAACATATTTTATTGCATAATATATCCATGGACACTTATCAATCATAATTGCATGCAGTTTCTTAAAGGCCAGAGTAGAGTATAAAACATCCAAAATGGCCCCAGAGAAACCTTTCTGATCATTTTATACTGTATGCTACTCAGAGAGGTTTAATCATACATTCTAAATTATAAAATATATTTAAACATAACATTTGGCATGTAGATCTAAATACACTAAACATTCCTCTATAGACTGTACAGATATATCAAAACATTATATAATGTATTCATTTTCTATACTTTCTAGAAAAAAAACTAATACCCATAACTGTCAAATTTTGGTGCATCAATTTGTGTGGTGGAGGCTAAAACCATTACAAATAGACGAAATACTTACAGAATGATATACTCAATGTGTGTTGAATATATGCCCGCTGAACTCATTAATGGCATATTCGTTAAAAATAAATGTTAAAATTAGGACTATAATTATGTTATTACCATACGAGCTGTTAAAGGAACACAGTGCTATCTTGACGTATTGGTAGAGCCTTGAACTTAGTACCTTGATTAAGTTATTCAATGCTAGTCCAGAAACCCTCCCCCGGTAATCAATGCTAGTCCAGCAACCTCCCTCGGTAATTGTTGCTAGTCCAACAACCCTCCCTCGGCAATCTATGCTATTCCAACAACACTCGCTCGATATATAATTATAGTCCAACAACCCTTCCTCGGTAATTAATGCTATTCCAACAATACTCTCTCAGTAATGGATGCTAGTCCAACAACACTCCCTCGGCAATCAATGCTATTCCAACAACACTCTCTCGGTAATCAATGCTAGTCCAACAACCCTCCCTCGGCAATCAATGCTATTCCAACAACACTCTCTCGGTAACTAATGCTAGTTCAACAACCCTCCCTCGGCAATCAATGCTATTCCAACAACACTCTCTCGGTAATTAATGCTAATCCACCAACCCTTCCTCGGTATTTAATGCTATTCCAACAATACTCTCTCGGTAATGGATGCTAGTCTAACAACACTTTCTCGGTAATCAATGCTAGTCCAACAACCCTCTCTCGGAAATCAATGCTAGTCCAACAACACTCTCTCGATAATCAATGCCAGTCCACCAACCCTCTCTCGGTAATGGATGCTAGTCCAACAACACTCTCTCGGTAATCAATGCTAGTCCAACATCCCTCTCTCGGTAATGGATACAACACTCTCTCGGTAATCAATGCTAGTCTAACAACCCTCCCTCGGCAATCAATGCTATTCCAACCACACTCTCTCTCGGTAATTAATGCTAGTCCAACAACCCTCCCTCGGCAATCAATGCTATTCCAACAACACTTTCTCGGTAACCAATGCTAGTCCAACAACCCTCTCTCGGTAATGGATGCTAGTCCAACAACACTCTCTCGGTAATCGATGCTAGTCCAACAACCCTCCCTCGGCAATCAATGCTATTCCAACAACACTCTCTCGGTAATCAATGCTCGTCCAACAACTCTCTCTCGGTAATGGATGATAATCCAACAACACTCTCTCGGTAATCAATACTAGTCCAACAACCCTCCCTCGGCAATCAATGCTATTCCAGCTACCCACCCTCGGTAATTAATGCTAGTCCAACAACCCTCCCTCGGCAATCAATGCTATTCCAACAACACTCTCTCGGTAATGGATGCTAGTTCAACAACACTCTCTCGGTAATCAATGCTAGTCCAACAACCCTCCCTCGGCAATCAATGCTATTCCAACAACACTCTCTCGGTAATTAATGCTAGTCAACAACGCTCTCTCGGTATTAATGCTATTCCAGCACCCACCCTCGGTAATTAATGCTAGTCCAACAACCCTCCCTCGGCAATCAATGCTATTCCAACAATACTCTCTCGGTAATAATGCTAGTCAACAACACTCTCTCGGTAATCAATGCTAGTCCAACAACCCTCCCTCGGCAATCAATGCTATTCCAACAACCCTCTCTCGGCAATCAATGCTATACCAACAACACTCTCTCGGAAATTAATGCTAGTCCAACAACCCTTCCTCGGTAATTAATGCTATTCCAACAATAATCCCTCGGTAATCGATGCTAGTCCAACAACACTCTCTCGGTAATCGATGCTAGTCCAACAACCCTCCCTCGGCAATCAATGCTATTCCAACAACACTCTCTCGGTAATTAATGCTAGTCAACAACACTCGGTCGGCAATAAATGCTATTCCAACAACCCACCCTCGGTAATTAATGCTAGTCAACAATACTCTCTCGGTAATTAATGCTATTCCAGCAACCCTCCCTCGGTAAATAATGCTATTCCAGCAATCCACCCTCGGTAATTAATGCTAGTCCAACAACACATTCGGTAATTAATGCTAGTCCAACAACACTCTCTCGGTAATTAATGCTAGTCCAGCAACCCTCCCTCGGTAATCAATGCTAGTCCAGATACCCTCCCTCGGTAATCATTGCTAGTCCAACAACACTCTCTCGGTAATTAATGTTAATCCAGTAACCCTTCTCGGTAATCAATGCTATTCCAGTAATTAATGCTATTCCAGCAACCCTCCCTCGGCAATTAATGCTATTCCAGCAATCCACCCTCGGTTATTAATGCTAGTCCAACAACACATTCGGTAATTAATGCTAGTCCAACAATACTCTCGGTAATTAATGCTAGTCAACAATACTCTATCGGTAATTAATGCTATTCCAGCAACCCTCCCTCGGTAAATAATGCTATTCCAGCAATCCACCCTCGGTAACAAATGCTAGTCCAACAACACATTCGGTAATTAATGCTAGTCCAACAACACCCTCTCGGTAATTAATGCTAGTCCAGCAACCCTCCCTCGGTAATCAATGCTAGTCAAGCTACCCTCCCTCGGTAATCAATGCTAGTCCAACAACACTCTCTCGGTAATTAATGTTAATCCAGTAACCCTCCTCGGTAATCAATGCTATTCCAGTAATTAATGCTATTCCAGCAACCCTCTCTCGATAATTAATGCTATTCCAGCAATCCACCCTCGGTAATTAATGCTAGTCCAACACCACATTCGGTAATTAATGCTAGTCCAACAACACTCTCTCGGTAATTAATGCTAGTCCAGCAACCCTCCCTCGGTAATCAATGCTAGTCCAGCTACCCTCTCTCGGTAATCAATGCTCGTCCAACAACTCTCTCTCGGTAATGGATGATAATCCAACAACACTCTCTCGGTAATCAATACTAGTCCAACAACCCTCCCTCGGCAATCAATGCTATTCCAGCTACCCACCCTCGGTAATTAATGCTAGTCCAACAACCCTCCCTCGGCAATCAATGCTATTCCAACAACACTCTCTCGGTAATGGATGCTAGTCCAACAACACTCTCTCGGTAATCAATGCTAGTCCAACAACCCTCCCTCGGCAATCAATGCTATTCCAACAACACTCTCTCGGTAATTAATGCTAGTCAACAACGCTCTCTCGGTATTAATGCTATTCCAGCACCCACCCTCGGTAATTAATGCTAGTCCAACAACCCTCCCTCGGCAATCAATGCTATTCCAACAATACTCTCTCGGTAATAATGCTAGTCAACAACACTCTCTCGGTAATCAATGCTAGTCCAACAACCCTCCCTCGGCAATCAATGCTATTCCAACAACCCTCTCTCGGCAATCAATGCTATACCAACAACACTCTCTCGGAAATTAATGCTAGTCCAACAACCCTTCCTCGGTAATTAATGCTATTCCAACAATAATCCCTCGGTAATCGATGCTAGTCCAACAACACTCTCTCGGTAATCGATGCTAGTCCAACAACCCTCCCTCGGCAATCAATGCTATTCCAACAACACTCTCTCGGTAATTAATGCTAGTCAACAACACTCGGTCGGCAATAAATGCTATTCCAACAACCCACCCTCGGTAATTAATGCTAGTCAACAATACTCTCTCGGTAATTAATGCTATTCCAGCAACCCTCCCTCGGTAAATAATGCTATTCCAGCAATCCACCCTCGGTAATTAATGCTAGTCCAACAACACATTCGGTAATTAATGCTAGTCCAACAACACTCTCTCGGTAATTAATGCTAGTCCAGCAACCCTCCCTCGGTAATCAATGCTAGTCCAGATACCCTCCCTCGGTAATCATTGCTAGTCCAACAACACTCTCTCGGTAATTAATGTTAATCCAGTAACCCTTCTCGGTAATCAATGCTATTCCAGTAATTAATGCTATTCCAGCAACCCTCCCTCGGCAATTAATGCTATTCCAGCAATCCACCCTCGGTTATTAATGCTAGTCCAACAACACATTCGGTAATTAATGCTAGTCCAACAATACTCTCGGTAATTAATGCTAGTCAACAATACTCTATCGGTAATTAATGCTATTCCAGCAACCCTCCCTCGGTAAATAATGCTATTCCAGCAATCCACCCTCGGTAACAAATGCTAGTCCAACAACACATTCGGTAATTTATGCTAGTCCAACAACACCCTCTCGGTAATTAATGCTAGTCCAGCAACCCTCCCTCGGTAATCAATGCTAGTCAAGCTACCCTCCCTCGGTAATCAATGCTAGTCCAACAACACTCTCTCGGTAATTAATGTTAATCCAGTAACCCTCCTCGGTAATCAATGCTATTCCAGTAATTAATGCTATTCCAGCAACCCTCTCTCGATAATTAATGCTATTCCAGCAATCCACCCTCGGTAATTAATGCTAGTCCAACACCACATTCGGTAATTAATGCTAGTCCAACAACACTCTCTCGGTAATTAATGCTAGTCCAGCAACCCTCCCTCGGTAATCAATGCTAGTCCAGCTACCCTCCCTCGGTAATCAATGCTAGTCCAACAACACTCCCTCGATAATTAAAGTTAATCCAGTAACCCTCCCTCGGTAATCAATGCTATTCAACCAACCCTCCCTCGGTAATCAATGCTAGTCCAGCAACCTTCCCTCGGTAATCAATGCTAGTGCAGCAACCCTCCCTCTGTAATCTTTGCTATTCCAGCAACCCTCCCTCGGTAATCAATGATATTCCAGCAACCTTCCCTCGGTAATTAATGCTAGTCCTGCAACCATCCCTCGGTAACCAATGCTATTCCAGTAATCCTCACTCGGTAATCAATGCTAGTCAATCAAACCTCTCTCGGTAACCAATGCTAGTCCACCAACCCTCCCTCGGTAATTAATGCTATTCCAGCAACCCTCCCTCGGTAATCAATGCTATTCCAGCAACCTTCCCTCGGTAATCAATGCTAGTCCACCACTCCTCCCTCGGTAACCAATGCTATTCCAGTAATCCTCACTCGGAAATCAATGCTAGTCCATCAAACCTCTCTTGGTAACCAATGCTAGTCCACCAACCCTCCCTCGGTAATTAGTACTATTCCAGCAACCTTCCCTCGGTAATCAATGTTATTCCAGCAACCCTCCCTCGGTAATCAATGCCAGTCCAGCAACCCTTCCTAGGTAATCAATGCCATTCCAGCAACCCTACCTAGGTAATCAATGCCATTCCAGCAATCTTCCCTCGGTAATCAATGCTAGTCCAGCAACCCTCCCTCGGTAATAATGCTATTCCAGCACCTCTCCCTCGGTCGTCAATGCTATTCCAGCAATCATCCCTCGGTAATCAATGCTAGTCCAGCAACCCTAACTCGGTAATCAATGCTATTCCAGCAACCCTTCCTAGGTAATCAATGCCATTCCAGCAATCCTCCCTCGGTAATCAATGCTAGTCCAGCAACCCTAACTCGGTAATCAATGCTATTCCAGCAGCACTCCCTCGGTAATCAATGCCATTTCAGCAACCCTCCCTCGGTAATCAATGTTAATCCAGTAACCCTCCTCGGTAATCAATTCTATTCCAGCACCTCTCCCTAGGTAATCAATGCTATTCCAGTAATTAATGCTATTCAACCAACCCTCCCTCGGTAATCAATGCTAGTCCAGCAACCCTCCCTCGGTAATCAATGCTAGTGCAGCAACCCTCCCTCGGTAATCTATGCTATTCCAGCAACCCTCCCTCGGTAATCAATGATATTCCAGCAACCTTCCCTCGGTAATTAATGCTAGTCCAGCAACCATCCCTCGGTAACCAATGCTATTCCAGTAATCCTCACTCGGTAATCAATGCTAGTCCATCAAACCTCTCTCGGTAACCAATGCTAGTCCACCAATCCTCCCTCAGTAATTAATGCTTTTCCAGCAACCTTCCCTCGGTAATCAATGCTATTCCAGCAACCCTCCCTCGGTAATCCATGCTATTCCAGCAACCTTCCCTCGGTAATCAATGATAGTCCACCAACCCTCCCTCGGTAACCAATGCTATTCCAGTAATCCACACTCGGTAATCAATGCTAGTTCATCATACCTCTCTCGGTAACCAATGCTAGTCCACCAACCCTCCCTCGGTAATCAATGCTATTCCAGCAACCTTCCCTCGGTAATCAATGCTATTCCAGCAACCCTCCCTCGGTAATCAATGCTATTCCAGCAACCTTCCCTCGGTAATCAATGCCAGACCAGCAACCCTTCCTAGGTAATCAATGCCATTCCAGCAACCCTTCCTAGGTAATCAATGCCATTCCAGCAATCCTCCCTCGGTAATCAATGCTATTCCAGCAACTTTCCCTCGGTAATCAATGATATTCCAGCAACCTTCCCTCGGTAATTATTGCTAGTCCAGCAACCATCCCTCGGTAATCATTGCTAGTCCACCATACCTCTCGCGGTAACCAGTGCTAGTTCACCAACCCTCCCTCGGTAATTAATGCTATTCAAGCAACCCCCCTCGGTAATCAATGCTATTCCAGCAACCCTCCTTCGGTAGTCAATGTTATTCCAGCAGCACTACCTCAGTAATCAATGCTATTTCAGCAACCCTCCCTCGGTAATCAACGCTGTTCCAACAACCCTCCCTCGATAATTAATGCTATTTCAGCAACCCTCCCCTTAATCAAGGCTATACCAGCAATCCTCCCCTCCCTCGGTAATCAAGGCTATTCCAGCAACCCTCCCTCGGTAATTAATGCTATTTCAGCAACCCTCCCCTTAATCAAGGCTATTCCAGCAATCCTCCCCTCTCTCGGTAATCAAGGCTATTCCAGCAACCCTCCCTCGGTAATCAATGATAGTCCAGCAACCTCCCTCCCCACCTCGGTAATTAATGCTAGTCCAGCAACCCTTCCTTGGTAAATCCTTTGAGGATTTAGGTAGGCGTCATCATAGGATCCACAATCTGTCCGGTCATCGCACAATCAAAGACGAAAGCTTAGTGGCGAACTGTAAATGGGCCAACCACATGATTATGACCAAGGATCTTAAGAAGTTTGTAAATAAACCGTCCCTCGATAATCAGTTTCCAAAGTGTTTGCAGGTCAATCAAAATGAGGACCATGTAGACTTGTAAACCGTTGGGTTACGCCTCCATCCGACGGGTTACGTCTCCAACCGACGGGTTACGTTTCCATCCGAAGGCTTCACGTTGTTAAGGCCATTGTCTTGACCAAGGAAACACCAAAGAAACTCAGTGGTGTGACAGGGGCATTTCGTATCCAATGTGCGAGTTTTAAAAATGAACTGAATCGTGGTGTTAACGACGACCGTCGGGGTGTTGGAAAAATATCTTGCTGCTTTGATAGTAATGGGCATTCGGAAATATGCTAGTCTTTTGACCCATGAACATAAGAGGGAGCGGGTTACAGCTATTTTCCAAATTGTTTGATGCCGACTCACAACGTCATAGAGAGTTGCTATGGGTGTAGAAACGTGGATATATATGTTTCTAACCCGACTGTAAAGCAAGTAATAACGTTAGGATTGACTAAAAGGACAATACTTCAAAGAGCGCACACAAATATAAACCTGAGACATATTATGTACGCTTTATCTTTTGACCGTGCTGAAAATGTTGCCCAATTCACGTGCACGAGCGAACTAACGTTACGGAAACATGGTTATTTATGTTATTGTATATGGCTATATTTCTAGGCGTCCGCTCTGAGGGTTTCGTGTCGTCAATCTCTACCTGACCTGACGATGCACGGGTCCGTCCATCTCTACCTGACGATGCACGGGTCCGTCCATCTCTACCTGACGATGCACGGGTCCGTCCATCTCTACCTGACGATGCACGGGTCAAGGGTCCTCTTTGGTAATATTATATTTGAAACTTGAATTGAATTGAATGTTCTTTTACTGCTCATCAACACATTATATTATTTAAAGTCACAACATAGAGAGAAAAAGGATACATACATGTAGTATCACGGAACCTGCCATACTCATACAAACGAAGAAAAACCTATTGTTTTGTGCCGTGCTGGATGATCGATTCCGATACATGGGACCTTCCGTCATACGTCCCCCATTCGTCTGACAAGCCTAAGGGAACGTGTCTTGCAAAAGAACACACCGACTAAACTCAGTGGTGCCTGTGAGGCTCGAATCAGGGTCCTACGTATTACAAGTCCACCGTGCTATCAGCTGGGCCACCACGACAGCCCCTTATAGTTGGAGCAGAAGAACTTTAAAACTTTAACGCATCCTCCATACAGTACTTACCTATCACCATGGCTAGGGTTAGGGTTAGATCTTACGCCGTCTGATCACATAACTTACGGTGTGGTAGTGGAATAACACCATTATATCACTAGTTATATAAGTATGTAAATAAACCATTTTGTGCAGTACGTTTTGTAAATCGTCTGGTGCATTTTCTAAGCCGTTATGTGCATTTTCTAAGTTGTGATGTGAATTTCGTAAGTTGTTATGTCCATTTTGTAAGTTGTCTTGTGCAAACTAGAAGTCGTTATGTACATTTTCTAAGTTGTCCTGTGCATTTTGTAAGTTGTTATGTGCATTTTCCAAGTTGTCATGTGCATTTCGTAAGTGTTATGTGCATTTCGTAAGTTGTCTTGTGCAAACTACAAGTGGTCGTGAAGTAGACTTTTTATCGGAATAAATTTTGAAGGAAACACCGGTAGAAGACAAGACAACTTACGAAATGCACATAACAACTTACGAAATGCACATGACAACTTGGAAAATGCACTTAACAACTTAGAATATGCACAAGACAACTAAGAAAATGCACATAACAACTTCGAATATGCACAAGACAACTTAAAAAATGCACATAACAACTTAGAAAGTGCACATAACAACTTCGAAAATGAACAAGACAACTTAGAAAATGCACATAACAACTTAGGTAATGCACATAACAACTTAGGAAATGCACATAACAACTTACGAAATGCACATAACAACTTACTTAAAAAATGCACCTAACAACTTACTAAATAACAAATTACTAAACGTACATAACAACTTCGAAAATCAACAAGACAACTTAGAAAATGCACAGTACAACTTAGAATATGCACAAGACAACTTAGAAAATGCACATAACAACTTAGGTAATGCACATAACAACTTAGGAAATGCACATAACAACTTACGAAATGCACATAACAACTTAGAAAATGCACAAGACAACTTATAAAAAACACATAACAACTTAGAAAATGCACAAGACAACTAAGAAAATGCACATAACAACTTCGAATATGCACAAGACAACTTAAAAAATGCACATAACAACTTAGAAAGTGCACATAACAACTTACTAAATAACAAATTACGAAACGTACATAACAACTTCGAAAATGAACAAGACAACTTAGAAAATGCACAGTACAACTTAGAATATGCACAAGACAACTTAGAAAATTCACATAACAACTGAGGTAATGCACATAACAACTTAAAATATGCACATAACAACCTACGAAATGCACATAACTACTTAGAAAATGCTCAAGACAACTTATAAAATACACATAACAACTTAGAAAATGCAGAAGACAACTAAAAAAATGCACATAACAACTTCGAATATGCACAAGACAACTTAAAAAATGCACAATACAACTTAGGAAATGCACATAACAACTTACGAAATGCACATAACAACTTAGAAAATGCACAAGACAACTTAAAAAATGTATATAACAACTTAGAAAATGCAAATAACAACTTACGAAATGCACATAACAAATTAGAAAATGCACATAACAATTTACGAAATGCACATAACAACTTAGAAAATGCACAAGACAACTTAGAAAATGCACATAACAACTTACTAAGTACGATACGCACATAACGACTTAGAAAATGCACAAGACAACTTAGAACATGCACAACATAGAAAATGCACATAACAACTTACGACATGCACATAACAACTTAGAACATGCACAAGATAACTTAAAAAATGCACATAACAACTTAAGAAATGCACATAAAAACTTAGAAATGCACATAACAACTTACGAAATGCACATCACAACTTAGAAAATGCACATAACAACTTAGAAAATGCACAAGACGACTTACAAAGCGTACTGCACAAAATGCAAAAGGCAAACAGAAGGCAGCCGAGGCTTTCCAATTCCCTTAAAGCGACAGATAAAATGCAATAAAAGTCTATTGCCGAGCATTATATCATTTTTGCTAACGAGTTTAATCTCGCCGAGCAGTATATCATTTTTTGCTAACGAGTTTAATAAATTCAATAATGAATGCATACTCATGTAAGATCCTCTATATAGCTAAACTTAAAGGGACATACGCCAATCTTGAATTATTTTATCAAGCGTTAAATTAGCACTTCGATTCATGATTCCATTTTTTTTAAACTTTAAATCTGCTTCATATAATTACATATATTTTTCTTTGTTATTCGTCTATAATATGGTTATGTATATTTTTTGTCCGATAAAACAATTTGTTTCGCACTTTTCAACACATTATTGATACTGAAACATGTGTAGGGCGAATGCTCTGAGGGACAGGACTTTAACAATAGTTTAAGTCAGGTAAGAAATGTATAATGATGCAAAGCGCGACTGTCAAATGCCCCTCGAATGTATGATTACGGCTTGTTTGAAGTTTGTTTTACGTAATATTATCACATGCAAGGCCATATGTATGACGGGTTTTTTTTTTGTGGTAGAGGCCGACCACCCCATTTTGAATGGGTATAACCATTACTGTTTACCTCCCGCCATCCGTAAGAATCGACACTTTTCTCACTCAAAAAATTGAGCTCCCAGTGGGTTCCGAACCCGCAGCGGTGAGAGGCGAGACAATTTACAACGCAACATCATTAACCCCTCGACCACGGATGCGCTAATCTTAAGATCGAAATAACGTAATAAAAAAGAAAGAAAAAGAAACAACGATGGAAATAACTTAATAAAAAAAGAAACATCAATAACTCGTATTAGACTGGTATCTTTGCAATAAATTTACATTTTGTATTCTTTAAATTCAAATTTCAAATTTATATAACCAATGCACGTAGTAATGCAGCTTAATGACTTTCTGTATTGGGTAAATGATATACAATGTCATGGAGCGAATCTGCGTGACTGACTGTCGTCTGGCTAGCTTTTGATTAAAACCCCACGAAGAACTAATCTGACAAAATGAGATATGCGCATTTCAGTAAGTAAAGAAGGTACTTATAAACGAGTTTTTAGTTTAATTGACTTTTATGTAAATCATTTTGTACTTTTGCCACATAATTTTATATGTGTCTGTTGTTTGAAGGGAAAATCCGCCAAATAGCTATTGACGTCATGAGCATCTTTTATAAACACACCAGACTATTTGGACCTTATGTACACACGACATCATATGTAACACAAATATAAGGACATAAGACATTTTATTGGGTCAGACCAGTTTAACCTGTATCAAGATAAAACGTCCATCTACAGGGACATGTTGTGCCTCACCGCTATATACCTTTGAAAACTATATTGGATCCTTTATCAATATAAGATTTTGACCCAATATTTAGGTTTGTGAGGCCCAGAATATTTGCGAGTTTAAAGGAATATGTATATATTACCTCAAAACAAATAGAAAACGATTGATTAGCACGAAGACATACACCTTTCAAATTCTTGGTGAGATTGTAACAAAAAGTGTTGGATTAAAGATATATACATCTTACTCTTAAATGGTAAGTGGAAAAGGCGATCCCGTACGATGACTTATGAATATTAATGAGTTTTGTCACTCCTCCTACCGGAAACACGTCAACAATAGAATAGGGCGGATAACTTTAAATTTTCATCGCGCTGCATTCCAACCCTCGGATGAAAGCAAATGCATCTAATGTATACCCTAAATATAAAATATTCATTGTATATGCCCATATCAACTTTATATTTAGTGTTTATCCCACTTTTTCAATCAATTCTTTGCCTCAGATTTTCAAATACTTGCATCATTTATTCATGAAGATGTTACTGCGTACCGTTTTCTTGATTAATAGCTTGACCTATAAAAACAAGAAGCCCAAGAGGGCCTGTGGACGCTCTACTTGCTAGAACAGCTCTTATAGACTTAGATAGATATAGCTAGATATAGCTCTCTTCTCCTATAGATTTAACAAAAGAAAATACAATATAGCATTTTTCAACAAATCAAGGGCCATAACTCTGTTATTACTAACAAGATCTAGCTGGTTTTCGAAATTGTCCAAGATTTCATTGAAATACTGCGCTTTGCACAACTAGACATCATACGGAGGCTTCCTGCCAAATTTCGTAGAAATCTAACAAGCCGTTAAGAGGAGTAGCGCCGACAAGAAATTTAAAATAAAATGTCAAAGGGCCATAACTCAGTCAAAAATCATCGAACTGGAACAAAAGCGTGATATGCACAACTAGACATCTTACCGATGCTTCCTGCCAAGTTTCGTTGAAATTCAACAAGGCATTTAAGATGAGTAGCGCCAACAAGAAATTTTAAAGTAAGTGTCAAGTAATTAAAAAGATAATGAAAAAAAATAAAAAAAAAATTAAAAAAATAAATTCAAATCTATCAAAAAGAAAAGTTTTAAAAACTAAAAAAAAAAATTAAAAAAAAAAAATAGAAACAAAAAAAATATATTTTAAAACTTAAAATAAAAAAAATAAAAAAATAAATTGAAAAATAAATAAATTACGGGGCGCATCCAAATTTGACACCAGGTTCACCATCTGAACAAACTTGGTAGAGGACCATAAGCTGATGCTACATGTAATACATGAGAGCTCTGTGCCATGTGGTTCCAGAGAACTAGAATTTTTTCAGTTTTTCCCTATACAAGCCTATGTAAAACTGTGACCCCCGGGGTGGGGCCAAATGTGACCCCTGGGTCACCTTTTGAACAAACTTGGTAGAGGACCACAAGCTTATAGCAAATGCAAAATATTAAACCTCTGGCTGTTGTAGTTTCCGAGAAGAAGATTTTTAAAAAAAAAAAATCCTATATAAGTCTATGTTAAACTGTGACCCCCGGGGCGGGGACAAATTTGACCCCAGGGTCACCATTTGAACAAACTTAGTAGAGGACCATAAGCTGATGCTACATGTTATACATGAGAGCTCTGTGCCTTGTGATTTTAGAGAAGAAGATTTTTTAAAGTTTTTTCCTATATGTCTATATGAAAAACATGCAAAACCTCAATATACAAACTTTGGACCCCCGGGGCACAGCCATTTTTAACCCCGGGGACTTTATTTGAACAAACTTGATAGTCTAGGCGTTGGCGATCATTTTAAAAGAAAAACTGTTGAAATCTGTCCAGCGGTTCTGGAGAAGAAGATTTTTTAAGGTTTCCATTATATATGGTAATGGCAGCCATCTTGGATGTAGCGCAGACCTAATTTTAACAAATCTAAAAAGCATTCATCTAAGGATCATCCACGTGAAGTTTGGTCAAAATTAGCCTAGCAGTTTCTGAGGAGAAGTCGTTTGAAGAAAAGTTAACGGACGACGGACGACGGATGGACGGACGGACGACGGACAACGGACGACGGAAGACGGACAACACACCATCACATAAGCTCTTCTGTTTCTAAACTTACTGACGATGAGGTATATATAACCTACTGACGACGATGTATATATAACCTACCGACGACTTTGTATAATTATATATAACTGACATATTTTGAGACTCTAAACTCTATATACGGCTTAACCTACCAGGCCAAACCCCAAAACTGGATAGAGGAATTAAGAGTTACCAACTCATGATACATTTTACGCATATTCAACCACTGGTATTTTAAGAACGCGCGAATAAACCTATTTTTTAATCGACACTTATACATTATTATATGACTTGAACACCTGGTATGGATAACGTTTTGATAGATGGTTGCGTAGTGCAATATTTGGCGGGTAAGAAAAAATAAAATTTTAAAAATGAAATCTAGTTTAAATCCTAATACATCCTGCAGACTTTAAGAAAATCTATTTGATACCCTTATAACACCTACTGCACGATAGTTAAGAGAGATCTGAGGCTAACAAATTCAGTGCAACGTCTCCGATTTCTCAAATAGATGTTTAGAGTACACCTTATAATATTGCCTGTATAATCAGTCTCCAAATACTTCACATGAAAGCACAACTACTCAGTAATACGATGGTTAACCTTTTGTCCTATAGTATCCCAGCCGTACATGCGTGTTCGAATCCCACTGGGACCTCGACTTGTAAGTGAGGAAGTCTCGATTCTTACGGATGGCGGGAGGTGTAAAGTACTGGTTTTATCCAGGAAAAGTGGGTTGTCTGCCTCAACCACAAAAAATCGACCGTCATATATAACATTGCATGTGTTGAAAATGACGTAAAACACCAAACACACAAACACACGTACATACTATTATCACCATTTCTTAAAACCCCTCCCTTTTGAGCGTGTACCATATTACCGCCGGCGACCCTACTGAAAAATGAAATCAAAATGGCTGACAGCCAAAGAAACTCCCGATTCAACATTATTTTTCTATGAATGCTACTGTATCCTGTTTTATCAGGGAGCACACCCTGTTTTTTTAAGGTGTAACACGCAGATTGATTTTTGCATTGAGGTATGTATAAATTAAACATTTTAATTGCCGTGTTGTCATTCACATATAGGCCCAATTTAATAATTAATAAAGCATAACTTACATTCTCATCACAAATGTCACATATGCTGACAAAAAATCCACAGAAAAGTGGGGATCATGTTATCTTCTAAGAAAGAACGTGTCTCATGAATGAATGCTCCCTTTAAAAACATAAACACTGAGATGCCAAAATATTGTATTCATACACTCATTTCCATATAAGCAAAAACATATCAAAAATCACACTTTAACATGAAAATTCTTAAAATATGTAATAAATAGATCAACAGTGTGATATAAACCCTAAATGGCACTTTAAATTAGTGAAAATGCCTTTTTACGAAAAGAAATAAATGAGAATTATTTACTAGCCGCCATTATGTGCTACACATGTTTGATCTGGTTTGGCTCTGGGTGAAATGAAATCAAACGTGTTGGTGTATTCCCCTGCATCCTGCTGGTGTGTGTGTGTGTGTGTGTGTGTATTTCTAAGGAGTATAGTCCCTCCACCTACGACAGGCGTCCTACCCGACGATTATAGGCACAATGTCTGGACTTTTATCTGTGTGTTGTTGTGTGATGTGATGATATGTCTACTTGAAGCAGCGAACTCAATGGTTTCTTTATAGTGCTGCCACACTGGAATACCACGCCGTAGTAGACATGATACCCCCACCCACCCAGTCACATTATTCCCATTATTTGCTCGTCAGGCAAGGGTTACAAGTGACTACTCCATTTTTAAAGTCTTTGGTATGACGCGGTCAGGGGACTCGAACCCACGACCTCCCGAATGCAAGGCAGACGCTATAACCACTACACCACAATGCTTCGGTATCCTGCTGCTGGAAATCTGTGTAGCGAATTTATCACCATTTCCGAATGATTTCCAAGCGGTATTAATAGATATAATTGCAATTATTATAAACAAAAGTTATTTCCCTTAGATTTTATAACACAGAATTTAATGTTTACGGCCGGACGTTTTTCGGTTTGAGGAACGATTGGTGAAACATGAGCTTATATAGAATCAACGAAGCATTCTGACCAGCTTCTTAAACGGCATGACTGATAAATATTGCAAGTTTAATTTCAAAACAAAAATCGGTAAATGGACGAAATTGTAAATGTGTAATCTGTTTTCACTGATGATCAATAACGGGAATTACTTACACCCTGCTGGAACTACTTACACCCTGCTGGAACTACTTACACCCTGCTGGAAATGTATGTAACCAAATTTACAGATTACTCTATGCTAAATATTCTAGAAGGTTATTTATGGATACAATTTAATACATCAAACAGTTTATCAGGCCGATCGGCTACCATTTATAGTAAATGATCGATCTATCCTAACAACACATATCAAAGGCATTAACCAAAACATATAAAGCGATTAATAAATCAAGAACGAAAATAAATAACATTTATTTTGTGAACAGTGATACATTACTCCTTTTCCAAAACCTTTAGAAGAAGATGTATAGACAAACTCACGAAGGTCGAATGAATAGACAAACTCACAAAGGTAAAAGGTTAGAATGTGTTGACAAACTCGCTAAGGTCGAATGTGTAGACAAAAACACGAAGGTCGAATGTGTAGACAAACTCACGAAGATAGAAGGTGTAGACAAACTAACGAAGGTAGAATGTGTAGACAAACTCACGAAGGTAGAATGTGTAGACAAACACACGAAGGTAGAATGTGAAGACAAACCCACGAAGGTAGAATGTATAGACAAACCCGTGAAGGTAGAAGGTGTAGATAAACTCAAACTCGCGAAGATAGAAGGTGTAGACAAACACGCGAAGGTACAAGGTGTAGACAAACCCGCGAAGGTAGAATGTGTAGACAAACTTACGAAGGTAGAAGGTGTAGACAAACACGCGAAGATATAATGTCTAGACTAACTTACAAAGGTAGAATGTGTAGCAAACAAATAAAGGTAGAATGTGTAGACAAACACACGAAGGTAGAAGGTGTAGACAAACACACGAAGGTAGAAGGTGTAGACAAACACACGAAGGTATAATGTGTCGACATACACACGAAGGTATAATGTGTAGACATACACACGAAGGTAGAATGTGTAGACAAACACACAAAGGTAGAAGGTGTAGACAAATTCACGAAGGTCGAATGTGTAGACAAACTAACGAAGGTAGAATGTGTAGACAAACTCTCGAAGGTAGAATGTGTAGACAAACACACGAAGGTAGAATGTGAAGACAAACCCACGAAGGTAGAATGTATAGACAAACCCGTGAAGGTAGAAGGTGTAGATCAACTCAAACTCGCGAAGGTAGAAGGTGTAGACAAACCCACGAAGGTACAAGGTGTAGACAAACCCGAGAAGGTAGAATGTGTAGACAAACTCGCGAAGGTAGTAGTTGTAGACAAACACACGAAGGTAGAATGTGTAGACAAACTCTCGAAAGAAGAATGTGTAGACAAACACACGAAGGTAGAATGTGTAGACAAACACACGATGGCAGAATGTTTAGACAAACTCGTGAAGGTAGAATGTAGACAAACACGCGAAGGTAGAATGTGTAGACAAACTTACGAAGGTAGAAGGTGTAGACAAACACACGAAGATATAATGTCTAGACTAACTTACAAAGGTAGAATGTGTAGCAAACACATACAGGTAGAATGTGTAGACAAACTCACGAAGGTAGAAGGTGTAGACAAACACACGAAGGTAGAAGGTGTAGACAAACACACGAAGGTATAATGTGTCGACATACACACGAAGGTATAATGTGTAGACATACACACGAAGGTAGAATGTGTAGACAAACACACGAAGGTAGAAGGTGTAGACAAACTCACGAAGGTCGAATGTGTAGACAAACACACGAAGGTAGAATGTGTAGACAAACGCACGAAAGTAGAATGTGTAGACAAACATACGAAGGTAGAATGTGTAGACAAACACACGAAGGTAGAATGTGTAGACAAACGCACGAAAGTAGAATGTGTAGACAAACATACGAAGGTAGAATGTGTAGACAACTCACGATGGTAGAATGTGTAGACAAACACACGAAAGTAGAAGGTGTAGACAAACACACGATGGTAGAATGTGTAGACATACACACGAAGGTAGAATGTGTAGACATACACACGAAGGTAGAAGGTGTAGACAAAGACACGAAGGTATAATGTGTAGACATACACAGGAAGGTAGAATGTGTAGACAAAGACACGAAGGTAGAATGTGTAGACATACACACGAAGGTAGAAGGTGTAGACAAAGACACGAAGGTAGAATGTGTAGACATACACACGAAGGTAGAAGGTGTAGACAAAGACACGAAGGTATAATGTGTAGACAAACACACGAAGGTAGAAGGTGTAGACAAAGACACGAAGGTAGAATGTGAAGACATACACACGAAGGTAAAAGGTGTAGACAAAGACACGAAGGTATAATGTGTAGACATACACACGAAGGTAGAATGTGTAGACATACACACGAAGGTAGAAGGTGAAGACAAACTCACGAAGGTCGAATGGGTAGACAAACTCGCGAAGGTAGAATGTGTAGACGAACACAAGAAGGTAGAAGTGTAGACAAGCTCACGAAGGTAGAAGGTGCAGAGAAACTCACGAAGGTAGAATGTGAAGACAAACACACGAAGATAGAAGGTGCAGACCAACCCACAAAGGTCGAATATGCAGACAAACACACGAAGTAAGAATGTGTAGACAAACTCACGAAGGTAGAATGTGTAGACAAACACACGAAGGTAGAATGTGTAGACATGTGTAGACAAACACACAAAGGTAGAAGGTGCAGACAAACTCACGAAGGTAGAATGTGAAGGCAAACTCACGAAGGTAGAATGTGAATACAAACACACGAAGGTAGAAGGTGTGTAGACAAACCCACGAAGATAGAAGGTGTAGACAAACACACGAAGGTAGAATGTGTAGACAAACTCACGAAAGTAGAATGTGTAGACACACACACAAAGGTAGAATGTGTAGACAAGCTCACGAAGGTCGATTGTGTACATAAACACACGAAAGTAGAAGGTGTAGACAAACTTACGAAGGTAGAAGGTGCAGACAAACACACGAAGGTAGTAGATGTAGACAAACACACGAAGGTTTAATATCTAGACAAACTTACAAAGGTAGAATATGTAGACAAATACACAAAGGTAGAAGGTGTAGTCAAACACACGAAGGTATAATGTGTCGAGAAACACACGATGGTAGAAGGTGTAGACAATCACACGAAGGTAGAATGTGTAGACAAACACACGAAGGTAGAAGGTGTAGACAAATTCACGAAGGTCGAATGTGTAGACAAACACACAAAGGTAGAATGTGTAGACAAACTCACGAAAGTAGAATGTGTAGACGAGCACACGAAGGTAGAATGTGTAGACAAACACACGATGGTAGAATGTGCAGACAAGCTCACGAAAGTCGATTGTGAACATAAACACACGAAAGTAGTAGTTGTAGACAAACACACGATGGTAGAATTCGTAAACAAACTAACGAAGGTAGAATGTGTAGACAAACTCACGAAAGTAGAATGTGTAGACGAGCACACGAAGGTAGAATGTGTAGACAAACACACGATGGTAGAATTCGTAGACAAACTCACGAAGGTAGAAGGTGAAGACAAACTCACGAAGGTCGAATGTGTAGACAAACTCGCGAAGGTAGAATATGTAGACAAACACAAGAAGGTAGAAGTGTAGACAAGCTCAGGAAGGTCGCTTGTGTAGTTAAGCACACGAAAGTAGAAGGTGTGGACAAACTCGCGAAGGTAGAATGTGCAGACAAACTCCCGAAGGTAGAATGTGCAGACAAACTTACGAAGGTAAAATGCGTAGACAAACTCGCGAAGGTAGAATGTGTAGACAAACACACGAAGGCAGAATGTTAGACAAACTCACCAAGGTAGAATGTGGAGATAAACTCACGAAGGTAGAATGTGCAGACAAACACACGAAGGTAGAAGGTGCAGACAAACTCACGAAGGTAAAATCTGAAGACAAACATACGAAGATAGAAGTTGCAGACCAACCCACAAAGGTCGTATATGCAGACAAACACACGAAGTTAGAATGTGTAGACAAAATCACGAAGGTAGAATGTGTAGACAAACACACGAAGGTAGAATGTGTAGACATGTGTAGACAAACAAACAAAGGTAGAAGGTACAGACAAACTCACGACGGTAGAATGTGAAGGCAAACTCACGAAGGTAAAATGTGAATACAAACACACGAAGGTAGAAGGTGTAGAAAAACACACAAAGGTAGAAGGTGCAGACCAACCCAAAAAGGTCGAATATGCAGACAAACACACGAAGTTGGAATATGTAGACAAACTCAAGCAGGTCGAATGCGTAGACAAACTTACAGAGGTAGAATGTGCAGACAAACACACGAAGGTCGAATGTCTAGACAAACTCAAGGAGGTAGAATTTGCAGACAAACACACGAAAGTAGAATGTGTAGACAAACACACGAAGGTGGAAGGTGTAGGCAAACTCACGAAGGTAGAATGTGAAGACAAACTCATGAAGGTAGATGGCGCAGACCAACTCACGAAGGTAGACTGTGAAGACAAACTCACGAAGGTCGAATGTGTAGACAAACACACGAAGGTCGAATGTGTAGACAAACTTACGAAGGTAGAACGTGTAGGCAAACTCACGAAGGCAGAATGTGTAGACAAACACACGAAGGCAGAATGTGTAGACAAACTCGCGAAGGTAGAATGTGTAGACAAACACGCGAAGGTAGAATGTGTAGACAAACTCACCAAGGTCGAATGTGTAGACAAGCTTACGAAGGTAGATTGTGTAGACAAACTCACGGAGGTAGTCTATGTAGTCAAAATCGCGAAGGTAGAAGGTGTAAACAAACTCGCAAAGGTAGAATGTGTAGACAAACACGCGAAGGTCGAATGTGTAGACAAACTTATGAAGCTAGAATTTGCAGACAAACACACGAAGGTAGAAGGTGTAGGCAAACTCACGAAGGAAGACCGTAAAGACAAACACACGAAGGTCGAATGTGTAGACAAACACACGAAGGTAGAATGCGTAGACAAACTCACGATGGCAGAATGTGTAGACAAACACACGCACGAAGGCAGAATTTGTAGACAAACTCGCGTAGGTATAATGTGCAGACAAACTCACCAAGGTAGAATGTGTAGACAAACTCACGAAGGTAGACTGTGTAGACAAACACACGAAGACAGAAAGTGTAGACAAACTCGCGAAGGTAGAATGTGTAGACAAACTCACGAAGGTAGAATGTGTAGACAAACACACGAAGGTAGAATATGTAGACAAACTCACAACGGTAGAATGTGTAGACGAGCTTACGAAGGTAGGATGTGTAGACAAACTCACGGAGGTAGACTATGTAGACAAACTCGCGAAGGTAGAATGTGACACAGGGAGGTAGAATGTGTAGACAAACACACGAAGATCGAATGTATAGACAAACTCACGAAGGTAGAATGTGTAGACAAACACACGAAGGTAGAATGTGAAGACAAACTCACGAAAGTCGAATGTGTAGACAAACTCACGAAGGTAGAATGTGCAGACAAACTCACGAAGGTCGAATGTGTAGACAAACTCACGAAGGTAAAATGTGCAGACAAACTCACGAAGGTCGAATGTGCAGACAAACTCACGAAGGTCGAATGTGCAGACAAACTCACGAAAGTAGAATGTGCAGACAAACTCACGAAGGTCGAATGTGTAGACAAACACACGAAGGCAGAATGTGTAGACAAACTCGCGAAGGCAGAATGTGTAGACAAACTCACTAAGGCAGAATGTGTAGACAAACTCACGGAGGTAGACTGTGTAGACAAACACACGAAGGCAGAATTTGTAGACAAACTCGAAAAGGTAGAATGTGTAGACGAACACACGAAGGTAGAATGTGTAGACAAACACACGAAGGTCGAATGTGTAGACAAACTTACGAATGGAGAATTTGCAGACAAACTCGCGAAAGTAGAATTTGTAGAAAAACTCGCAAAGGTAGAATATGTAGACAAACTCACGGATGTAGAATGTGTAGACAAACACACGAAGGTCGAATGTGTAGACAAACATACGAAGGTCGAATTTATAGACAAACTCGCAAAGGTTGAATGTGAAGACGAACTTACGAAGGTCGAATGTGTAGACAAACTCGCGAAGGTAGAATGTGTAGACAAACTCCCGAAGGTAAAATGTGTAAACAAACACACCAAGGTAGAATGTATAGACAAACTCACGAAGGTAGAATGTGTAGACAAACACACGAAGGTCGAATGTGTAGACAAACATACGAAGGTCGAATTTATAGAAAAACTCGCGAAGGTGTAGACAAACTCACGGAGATCGACTCACGAAGACAGAATACCGGACTGTTATGTCAAAGCTCCTTCTCAGTGCTCCCCTGTGGTTCCCAGGCAAGAGCATTTCTTATCCAGAGGGGTAAAATATCCCCAAATTTGTTCATTTTTCCATGTTCATTCAAGTTTTCATCATCATCCCTGTATTGTTGCAGGTACTACTTGAGTGGTGGCAGAAGACAACGATCGTTACGCAAGCAAAAATGGAATGTTTACAACAGAATTTGCAGCAACTCTGCAGTACTGCAGGTTAGAAGTTTCTAATTTGCTTCTTTTTTTTTACCTCGATGTCAATGTAGGGTGAACCTGGAATATTCATTCATGTTGGCGCCATATAACTTTTTTATGTTGGTGCGCGGTAAAACCCAATTAAGCTCAACTCAGCTTTCTCAGTGCCCATAAAATATACTGATAAAAATAATTTTAGCAAGTAACTTCCATGGCAAATTCATTAAGCTATGCGTGGCGGAGATCATTAACAATATAATTAAAATAATTAGCAAATATATGCAGGGATTTGTGTTTGAAACGATATCTGCGAAAAAACAACAACATGTTTTAAGCTAACTGCTTTACAGATATTATAATTTCGTTCTTATTTCAATGTAAAGGGAGGTAATTTCATTTTTTTTAAGCTTTGGTTCGTTATTGCATTATAATGACAAGGTTAGTATCCATGATTTTGCGGTTTTTATAACTTGAAACCCAGAACTGTCATTTAGTCACGTTTAACCATGTTTTGTTATCAAATTTGTATTTTTTTAAATATAAAATACGCTGTTTTAACTAAATGGGAGATAACTCTGATACTTACATTGGATCACAACTAATAAGTGAAAGAGAAGACCACTCTTTGCCATGCAAATGTTTTATAATACTTCCCATTATAAAATAACATTCAATTTCTTTAAGCTGAATGTACATAAGGACTTGCTAAACTTATTTTTTCAGAATATATATTGTAGACAAATACCTCATAACCAACGTCTTTGTTTTTTCTGTAAGGAACTCAAAGGTGACCATCAATATGTATGCACCCCCCCCCCCCCCCCCCCCCCCCCCCCCACAATCCTCCAATTACTTTACCTACTCATTACGTGGTCCCGCCTTAATTCCATTAAGCGATAGGAAAGCTTACATCAGCCAGCAGAATTTTATGAAAGCTACTTCGACAATAAAACACGTTTAAAAAAACTGTTTACTGAAAAAATGTTATAACCTGTTTAAAATTAACCGATTAAATGTTTTAATTTTACAATATGCAAACTTTTTAAGCCGAAATTAAGATTTTATTTCATTACCTCCTTGTACTATTTCATCCTCTGTTGAAAACATTATAAATCTGGGATACGACTTTGTCAGAAGTTCAATGACTGAGTCAAAGTTAAGAATGTTGTTTATTAAATTGTCACTGTGTTTAACCAGACTGAACCGTATATTGATGGTGAAAAGCATAATGTTTTATTATTATGTATATCATGTTTGAAGATCGATCTATTACGTTTTTATTGGTAACAAACATATTTACGATTGTATCAGTAACAAAATACATAATTATGGTACGTACTAATGGATCGTATTAGTTTATTTTTTAATTAGTAACCCTATAAGTACCCAAATACATAGTTATATATTTGTCATAATTATGGTTTAATTGTTTACCACATGCATGCGTATGGTTTTATAAGCACATACAAACATAATTACATGTATAGTTTAAAGTTGAGAAAATCTGCGTCTGTCCACATTTTAATCATTAAAACATTAAACACATACCATCTCACCCATGTCTTCATTAATCATTAAAACATTAAACACATACCATCTCACCCATGTCTCCATTAATCATTAAAACATTAAACTCATACCATCTCACCCTTGTCTTCATTAATCATTAAAACATTAAACACATACCATCTCACCCATGTCTTCATTAATCATTAAAAAATTAAACTCATACCATCTCACCCATGTCTTCGTTAATCATTAAAACATTAAACTCATACCATCTCACCCTTGTCTTCATTAATCATTAAAACATTAAACACATACCATCTCACCCATGTCTCCATTAATCATTAAAATATTAAACACATACCATCTCACCCATGTCTCCATTAATCATTAAAACATTAAACACATACCAGCTCACCCATGTCTCCATTAATCATTAAAACATTAAACTCATACCATCTCACCCTTGTCTTCATTAATCATTAAAACATTAAACACATACCATCTCACCCATGTCTCCAATAATCATTAAAACATTAAACACATACCAGCTCACCCATGTCTCCATTAATCATTAAAACATTAAACTCATACCATCTCACCCTTGTCTTCATTAATCATTAAAACATTAAACACATACCATCTCACCCATGTCTCCAATAATCATTAAAACATTAAACACATACCAGCTCACCCATGTCTCCATTAATCATTAAAACATTAAACTCATACCATCTCACCCTTGTCTTCAGGCCAAAAAAAAAAAGTTGTTTGTTTCCGCTAACATTCCCAAAAAAAATAGGGTAGGTAGGTAGGCATAACTTTTTTTTTTTCGATAACTTTTTTTGTATTTAAGAGGCAAATTTTGTGCTATAGGTATGTGAACTGACAGCATTGTACACAGTTTATCATTGACAAGGCATGTTTGTGCTACACATAGTATCAACCTACAGCATTGTACACAGTTTATCATTGACAAGGCAAGTTTTGTGCTATACATAGTATCAACCTACAGCATTGTACAATTTCATTGAAAATGCAAACTTTAAGCTTTAAGATGCAGGACCGGTATCTCGAGACCTTCAGAATAGAATGAAAAGGCTTCTGTTGGTTAAATATGTAATAAAAATAGCAATACCAAAATATTAGCCACCGATTTCAACATAAAACATAGAATTTCGACTTTCCAAGTTTTTTATCAAAACATTTCTTGAATCTGACTATGAAAGAAAAAATAAAATTCCCTGGTTGTGGTGGGACTCGAACCCGCAACCTGCTGCTCACAAGACAAGCGCTCTAACCACTGAGCTATCGAGGTAGTTGAAACTGTGACCTTTTCCACTTTTGTTTTTGACAGTGTTGACTGGGTTCATTTAGCAATTTGTAACGACAAGGTGGCAGGAGTTTTACACTCGTTGGAACTGACAAAAACACTCACAAACTGCTGAAGGGGCGAGTGGATTTTTCGAGACCTGACAGTTGTGACAGAATTTCAAGTGCCTGTTGTATTTTGATGGTAAAAAATGACAACATGAATTTAAATGCATGCTATCATTTTTTACCATTAAAAATACTAGTGAAAACTTGATTTCACACAGTTTTAATACCATCAAACATCATGGTGTTTCGGAGCAAAATTTTCTTGATAAATATTTACTTCTGTACTTTTTTATCTTACAATTAACAGCTATTATAA
>JAWPHD010018202.1:0-40984 GCA_037043455.1 Cyrtodaria siliqua | reverse complement strand
TCTTCAACGTTTGTTTTCAACACATTGAAAAAAAACTTTACTGTAGTATTTACTAAAAAATAAAAATACAAATTTATAGGTGGAAAAGAGAATTGAAATTGAATATAATTAAATACAAGGGTAACAGTGGCCATAATTTTGATAAAAAACCCCAACAACAACAAGAAACAGAACAGAACCTAGCTGGACGAAGTATATTAAAATGCCACAGTCATGAGCAGTTTCATGATTTAGTCGATTTCGAAATACATGTTTACAAACAAAACATTAAATCTTTTTGTAAGCACAGTGCCCGAATTCACCAAACATTACTCAGAAAATGTTTTTGAAAATGGACATAAAAACATAAAAACATTTTTTAAATATGCATGCAAATAAAAATAAACATCAAACAAAATGCAACTCGGTTTAAACATTTGTCATTCTGAATGAAAACTCAAATAATCTGGAGCGTGACACTTGTTATGAATGAATACAGACAATCTGGAGATTGACACACGTTATGAATGAAAACTCAGATAATCTGGAGCTTGACACATGTTATGAATAAAAACTCAGATAATCTAGAGCTTAAAACTTGTTATGAATGAATAGATTTTGATCAGAATCTGGTCAAACACGGGCTTTCCAAATTAGATGACGTCATGACGTCACAACGGTCAGTGATGTGGCCATTTTGGATGACGTCATGTTGTTAAAACTGCCAGCGTTGACTGAGACAGACACTGTTTGATTTTATAGTAAAACAACTTAACAAATGCGATCAGTGAAAAAAAGGTTTTTAATAACATTGTGACGTCACTGACGTCAAGACGTAGAGACACGTTTTAACGTTCTTGCACAACTAGACCCTGAACTCTACAATCTATGAAAGTTTTGATCAAATCCAATCTTAAATACAGAATATATAATGATAACAAGATTTCTATATATACTATATTCCAACAGAATAACAATCCAGTGGTGTCTACTGTCTAAACATGTTTCTTTATTTCATCTTATCATTAATAATAATTCACTGACATTGTGAATCACTAAAACCCTTTTGAAATAGTTGTTGCTATATACAATTATACATAATAAATATATTGAAACAACTCTAAATATATTGAAACAACTCTTCCCCAGGAAATCTCGTTTAATTTGGGCTCTTTGCGCGAATATAACACTGTCAAGCGAAGGTGCGTGTGACGTCACATCGTGTTTCCCCTTGATGAGAAAACACCTTACAAAAACTCGCTTGAAAAAAACAAACGCCCACAACTCATACATAATGAGATATTCGTAGAGTTTATCGACCTGTTTATTTTTGCATCATAGTTGTTTTCAGCATCCAATGTAGATCAGCATGTATGTACGACTGAATCCACGATTTATGAGAAAAAATGTAGGTTATGCGCCAGATGGCGATGAGGAGGTGCAAAAAGCAATGACTATGAATGCAAGTTGATAAATCAACCTTGCATTAAAAAACTAGTGTATGAATTAATATGGAAGATTTATATATTAAAAACTAGCACAGGTCGAGTTTTACCAGACCAAACTATTTTTTACCAAATGTAAATCGCACATGGTCATAAGGCATAGTTCAGTACATATGCACTTGAAACTGAAACTGAAACATACAAGGATGGTTTTATTCGTACAAGGATTGACGCCCATACTTATATCAGTACCTTTAATTAAGTCTTCCAACTGCGTACATATACATGCATAATAAACTCCAATATACCATTAGTTCATCATTATTAATTGTACATTTTGGACTGTTTACTTAGAACTGTAATATAAAATGTTAATAGGCAGTATTCAAATTGTATGCATGTGTACTGTGTATTAACATCCTAAAAAGTAGGCCAGCATTATTGACCGTGACCTTCATTTTGACCGTTTTATATGAAGACTAGAAATTTTGCGTGTGTGCGTGGCTCAGTTTCTAAGATATCATTTATATTTACTAAGCAACATTTGACATATTTGTTTTATTTATATTCCAACGACGGCTCGACATGACGGCTTCGACCATCTGTGTTGTTTAATAAAATATTCAGTTAACATCTCTTTGAAACGACTGTTGCTGTCGTTGTTTTACTTAAAGGTGCAACGTTATAACAGATAGACTAAGACAGAAATATGAAGAAAATGTAAGGGGGAAAATATGATTTTCCTATAATTATTCGGTAATCTGTAATGTATGCCCGGATGTGAAACTTACGAATATTGGTGATCTATTTTATTTCAGTTTTGTAGTGTGGTCGCTGACAATTCCTTTGCATTTGCACAGTTGTAAATCACTTAATTGAAAATGACACCTGACAGAAAGACTGGTGTAGTTGACCAGTTATCGGAAGTTACGAGTATAGCAGACAGATGAAATGAACATGCTAAGCCTATCTCGATGATTCTAAAAAAGAAATAAAATAAAAATATCACAGAATTCAGTTTTCTGGTAATTCATCAATTTTTAACATGGATGATGAACATTTCTACAAAATGGAACGATGCAAACGGAAACCACAAACCCACAGGACCCACAGGTTCTACGCAGATCACAATATGCATGGCAAACATACACTGTCTTAACTTTAGAAAATCCAAGATTCACCATACTTTGATTAATGCATCGTCACTCTTAAATTTTTATTTTTTAAAAAAAATACTTAATATAATGTACTGATCATGTAAGTCCACTTAATAATGTGCCATAATTGTTCCAGGAATGTGTCCACAACATATATAATATAAAGGTAATAAAGAAACGTAAGGAAAATATAATGTTAAAATATGTGTGTTCACGCTTAAAATCCTATGCTTTGAAATGTACGAGCGTATAGTGCCGATGTAAGTTGCCCTTCTGAGCAAAACGTCTCTTACACATACTACATTCAAACGGTCTTTCCCCAGTATGTATCCTCTCATGTCGCAAAAGATCCTTCCTGCTGGTAAAAAGTTTGGAACAGAAGCTGCAACAGTTTTTCGAATTTATCATGATGCCAGGCTGTATTGAGCCTGAAATAAATAAAAAAATAGTAGAACATTACCAAAATCCAATAGAATGTGAATCGGTTAGTAAAAGTGCTACATGTAATTCATGCCAGAGTTTACGAAAATAAAAGTGTGCCAATTAGATATAATTGCAGTAGATAATACAAACAATGTGATTGGTTAAAGGATAATCACATGATCAATTTAAGCTACTTTCATTTTCCAATGAACTGTACGAAGAACTACTTTCATCCGCCATTCATAGAATACGCGTGCTGCGTAACAATATAGTTGGACTTGGACCGGGAACCAGGGGGTACCATTAGTTGCCGAAAGTAGTCCCATATACAGTTGACAGTAGTGTTATTTGAGATGCTGTGTGAATGAAAGTGCACTCCACAGGTAGTGTAGATTAATGTGTGTGTGTAGAGAGTAGATTCCCAGATGTTTTGCTGCAAGAATCAGGTTAATCAGAGCTGAGACAAGTGAATGGCACTACTTTTTGTGAGGTAAGATTTGTTTGTGTTCTTGGTCAGATTTGACCTGAACTCGTCATAATCGATACCTACTTTCACTTTGAGCACAATTCTGAAGTTGACAGCCGAAATGGAGCTTGATTTTTTGCTATGTCTGTGTTGTGCTGGCTTTGAAGATGGTTTACTGACAGTTTCAAGAATGACGGAGTATGATGGCATGTGTGACACCATTTTAGGCTATAATGTAAGTCTATGGGAAATTGATAGTGGTCCAGTTCCAGTTCGTATTTACAGGGGCGGACTTACGAGACGAATATTAAAATAATTGGATAAAGAGTTTAAAACCGTGGATTGCAATTATAAGGGTTTAGTGTAATTTTTTGTGCGTTCATTTGGGTATGAACTGTTAGTTGTTGAAGCCGTGCATAACGCCCTTCGGGCATTATGCGCTATGTGCTTCGACAACTAACAGTTCAGAACCCAATGAACGCACAACAAAAGACACTAAACCCTTAAACCTTAACAATCTAGTTCAGGCTTAACTATTAATCAATATCAATTAGGAGGAAAGACAGCTTTTAAAAGTTATAATCGATTCACCCTGCACTTATCCTAAATATTTAAATATAAATTGAAGTATCTACTAAAACAAAAGTCAAACATTGGATGAAACATACATTATGGTGCACAAGTTAAAATCATTTGTATAAACGAAATACCTGACAATTTATTGAATTCTTTGGTGTTTTTTTTAATAAACATGCATCATGAAGAAATAACAACTTTTTATTTTGGTCAGCAACTAGACCCAAACACTGAATACACATTCTCATATTGCGTAAAACTTGACAGCTTTTACATTCAAACAATGCAACTCTCATTGCAAAACATTTAATTAAGTTGACAATTTTGCTATGAATGCAGGAAATAAAATGGTTATGACAGAAAATGCTGCATGTTACTAAAATGTAAAACGAAACAGTTGACAAAGTTTTCGGAAGTAGTCTAGTACTCCGAGAATAACTAAATATATAACAGAAAAGGTGAACTAATTTACTACAACTTGGTGTCCATGAATACTGCGTTCATGCATAAAGCGGATAGTGTGTAGTGTCAAATGGTTTATTATATAGTACATGTGTAAATTATTTTATTTTCTTGTAGAAGGTAGAAGCATGCAAGTATTTGAAAACAAAACGCAGTTCATTTTTATTATTGTTCCGCCCACATAGTAATCACTTTTCCGGTGGTGGCGGCGTCCGCATTTTAAATCAACTTTATCTCAACAACTGCTGCTCGAATTTTTCTGAACTTTGTCAGATGCTTTGTTGGGTCAAGGGACATCACGTAATGCCAAAATTACCAAGGTCAAGGTCATATTTTGCGTTATTTTCCCAGCTAGGTAACTTAACCTTAGTTAGGTAAGTTGACCTCAGTTAACTGAATGTGATTGCCTCATTTTCTTTGTTTGATACTTGGTCATATGTATTGTTGGCAATGGTGGACATCACTGAACGACACAAAATGACCAAGGTCAAGGTCATGTTTTGCGTTATTTACCCAAAACATCAGTTTGGTTAGGTAACTTAACCTCAGTTAACTTTATGTGATTGTCTCTATGTCTTTTATACTTGGTTATATTGGTGGACATCGATGGACGACAAAGAATACCAAAGTGAAGGTCATATTTTGCGTTATTGTCCCCAAACTTAATGTTAGTTAGGTAATTTAACCTTGGTTAGGTAACTTAACCTCAGTTAACTTTATGTGATTGCCTCATTTTATGTCTTTGATACTTGGCCATATGTATTGTTGGCATTGGTGGACATCACTGAACGACAAAAAATACCAAGGTCAATGTAATATTTTGCGCTATTTTTCCAAAACTACACCCTGGTTAAACCACTTAACCTCAGTAACAACTTCTTACGGATACCTCGCTTTTATCTGTTTGATACTTGGTCATATGAAATGTTGTCTTTGGTGAAAATCATTTAAGTACACATTTAATAAAAAAAATCATATAGTTTTGCCGCGGTGGGCGAGACACTCTCGTCACGTGACGCAGTGTTGTACAGTCAGTCGAAGATGTCAACTGTACCAACGTTCAAATACTGAACTACCGAGACCGAGGTTTTGTTATATTTTAGTAATCACTGTTTTATATTGAGCTCTTCGATTAACCACAATTTTGGTGTTGTTAGTGATAACACGTTTATTACAGACTGCCTAGCCTAGATGTAAAGGCGGGAGATTAAACATTAGCACGCATGCGCATTATACAACATCTTTGTTTACAAAGAAATAAAGATGATAATCTTTAAAACGAAACATGACATGCATCAAGTGAAATTGAATTGATAGTTTGACATTTTAACTTGAACGTACTTAACATAGTAAATTCATTAAATAGTTTTATAATTTGGTAAGTGATGTGATTACATATGTTTTCAGTCCGTAATTTAATAAAGTCCTGTTTCATTTTGACATTTTGATCACATATTAGTAAGCCGTAAAGTTCAAATTCCAATCTAATGAATGGAATTCCACCGTAACTCATATCACTTTATTCATTCATCGCTGTGAAATCTAGACGGTTTCTATGGAAAGGGATATCCCCCATAAGCAAATGTTGTATTTTGTCATTTTGAACTATTGCAACTCGCCTTATTACAAATTGCAATACGCCTTTAATGCATTATGACAAATTGCAATTAAGGCATATTGCAATTTGTCATAATGCAAGTTCAAAATGACAAAATACAATGGTTTAAGGCATATTGCAATTTGTCATAATGCAAGTTCAAAATGACAAAATACAACGGCGGATTATGACATATTGCAATATGCCTACACCTTAAAGGCATAGTGCATGTGTCATAATGCAAGTTCAAAATGACAAAATAAAATGGCGGATATCCCCCTGAGGCCTCCATAGGTTTCACCTCTCGACCAGACTTTGTTGCAGGCGCGTAGCGTGCCATACTCATTTTCTCACGTGAGTAAACTTTTCAAACTTTTCAAACGAAGGCTCAAAAAATAAAAACTCGAAAAACGCAATAAAAAGGAGAGCCTAAGGCGGAGTACATGCTGAGTCTTCGATATTGATTCTGATGTCAGACTCAGATATCAGCGCGATGCGTAGTTTTTTTCCTAAAATGCACCAGAAGTCACGTACGAGCATTTATTTTTTAAAAAATTCCTGGGGGATGCCCCCTTGACACCCACCAGCGGGAGTGGGACAACCATCTCCCGCACCTACCCCCGTGAGTAATTATGGTTTTGGTCACTCTACGCCCCTGCTTTGTTGTTTATTTGTTCAATGATGCCATACTTTTGGGGCGCATAGGGGGCAGTATCAGCTGTATTTTGCACGTTTCTTTCCTGAGATTGTGATTCATTGTATGAGCGTGTTTTGTTCAAGAAAATACGGTTACGTCCGTACACATTTCTATCTGATATGACCTGTTTTTGCGGGAAATGACCTTGGCGTGTATCCATACTTTTTCTTTTGCATCATGACAGATTCACCGACAGCCAGCGGAGGCATCGGCTTAGCACTTTTATCGAAATGACCTTTCGTTTTAGATTGCTGTTGTTTCATGCTTTCGCGCGCTTTTTGGATGTTTATGGTTTTTGGCGCGAGTTGTGCGTTTGTAGAAGGGAGTACTGATATTAGTCTGCGACCCATGAGAAGTTGTGCAGGTGAACGTCTTGGTGGAGTAATGGCTCTTTGACATTTGAATGTCTATGCTTTGCACAGACGGGCAAGCGAGAACACAATCTATTGTAGTGTAGTGTTTCTGTACTCTAGTATCGGCAAATAGGGGTCTATGTTTTCGTCCTTCGATATTTGTAGGATACGTTTTGCCATTTTTACGTAAACCTCACTTAGACCGTTAGAGCTAGGGTGCACAGGGCTTGATGTCTGGTGAGTTATGGCCCATTCTTTGGAAAAATTGTTTGAACTGTTTCGACTTGAACTGTAGGCCGTTGTCCGTTTTCAATGTCTCGGGGATTCCGAAACGGCTAAAACGCACTTTCAATTTTCTCACAATTGTCAAGCTTCTTGTATCGGGTAATAAATCTACCTCGAAATATCTGCTGTAGGCGTCTACAGTTATTTCTCAAGCGAAAAGGTCACATGCCACATTTCGCCACGGCCTTTGGGGCACGTCATTGGGGAGTAATGGCTCTTTGACATTTGAATGTGATCTGCTTAGTCATTCCTGGCCAGAACATTATGTCCTTGGCACATCTGTTTGTATTGTCTACGTCCTTCGTATGAACGGCTTTCATCATGCCACTTTGGAGTGAGTATGGTATGACAATTTTCTGTCCCCTGAATACAATATTCGTCTCTGTGGTTCCAAAACTACTGCCTTGGGACATTGCTATCTTTCGTTAGGCCAACCGAGCAAAATTGTTTGCTTTAAAATTTGCATAAATTTTCTCGTCGCTTATCGTAGCTGACCTAATCTGATCAATTCTTTGATCACTGATTGGTATGGTCTTCAAGACTGTATGCATGTGCAATTATGTGTCATCAATCAAGTTCGGGTATAAGACACGACGTTTCTACTAAGTGCGTCTCCCAAGGGTATGTTTTTACCTGAAACATGTACTACTTTATTCAATGTCCCCCACGGAAAATTTTGAAACCTAGGTGCTCTGAAATGGCATTTCCAGCAATCTGAGACATAAATTAGCATTTTTTTAATTTTTTGGATGGAAACAAATATTTTTTGAGAAAAATACGGCGTACGCGTATGAAAAACTGCGATGTCGGCGTACGGCGTACCACAACCCGGCGTACGGAATACTGGCTAATATGGGTCGGAATACGGCGTACGAAAAGGGGGTCGGTACCCTCCAGCAGAGCTTATGCAATGGTGAGTTGTCCGTCGTCTGTTAACTTTTGTCTCGATAAGACAATAGGGCTTTCATTTTTCATCCGATCTTTACTAAACTTTAACAGATTGTTAATATCAATGAAAGCTCGGAAAATTTCGAAAACCAGCCAGATCGGACCAGTAACAGCGGAGTTATGGCCCTTGATTTAGTTAAAAATGCTATATTTTGCCTCGTTAAGACAATAGGGCCTTCATTTTTCATCTGATCTTTACCAAACTTTATCAGATTGTTAATATAAATGAAAGCTCGGACAAGTTCGAAAATCAGCCTTATCGGACCAGTACCAGCGGAGTTAAATTTCTTGTCGGCGCTACTTCTCCTAAAAGGCTTGTTGAATTTATATGAAATTTGGTAGGAAGCCTCAGTATGATGTCTTTAAGTTGTGTAAAACGCGGAATATCAATGAACTCTTGGACAAGTTCGAAAACCAGCTAGATCTTGTTAGTAATGACAGAGTTATAGCCCTTGATTTGTTGAAAAATGCTATACTGTATTTTCCTTTGTTAAATCTGTAGCTGCTGTACTTCATTTATTATCTGATCTTTACCAAATTTGTTTAGAATGTTAATATACACCCCCATCCCCATCCCCACCCCGCACCTATTTTGATGAAATCTCATTCATAAAAGAAAGTGGGACAAATTAAACAATACCCATGCCAGACTAGACACAGCAGACTTACTGCATGATTACAAGGTAAGCGATCTAGGGCCATCCTGGCCCTCTTGTTTAATTACTACTTCATTTCTTCATCTTTCATCAGTTTTTGCGCACAATATGATCTAATTACGCGTCGACGTGCCGTAAAACATAGGTGTTGTTTTTCCGGCGACGGCGGCGTCAACATTCAAGTTTTGCGTTTAGGTCATTTTCTCACAAACTGTATGCACTAGACCTTTCAAACTTTGCTTATAGTTGTATCATGGGTGGTACATCGCAACGAGACAAAGTAAATGTGGAAGTGACCTTGACCCTCCAAGCAAAGGGCAGATAACTTACTAATTTTTAGGTTCAACTTTTGCGTTTAGGTCACTTTTTCACAAACTGTTTGCACTAGACCTTTCAAACTTTGCTTAAAGTTGTATCTTGGGTGGTACATGGCAACGTGACAAAGCAAATGTGCAAGTGACCTTGACCCTCCAAGCAAAGGGCAGATAACTTAATAATTTTTAGGTTCAACTTATGCGTTTATGTCAATTTTTCACAAACTGTATGCAAAAGACCTTTAAACCTTTGCTTATAGTTGTATCTTGAGAGATATATATCGCAACGTGACAAAGCAAATGTGGAAGTGACCTTGACCCTCCAAGTAAGGGCAGATAAGCTTATAATTTTTATCTTCAACTTTGGCGTATAGGTCACTTTTTCACAAACTGTATGCACTAAGACCTTTCAAACTTTGCTTATAGTTGTATCTTGAGTGGTACATTGCAACGTGACAAAGCAAATGTGCATGTGACCTTCACCATCCAAGCAAAGGGCAGATAACTTTAATTGTTACATTTACATCACTTTCTCATAAACTATAATTATGCACTAGATGTTTTAAACCTAATTTATAGCTTAATCTTTGGAAGAAAACATATTCTATTTTGACATAGTTGTGTCTTCGGTAGTGCATCTTTTTTTTGAATGAATTTCATCTATGATCTTGACCTACTTTTTGGAGCCGATGATTTTTAGCTCTACTGGCTAAAGGCCTTCATTTTTCATCCGATATTTACCAAACTTTACCAGATTGTTAATATCAATTAAAGCTCGCATAAGTTCGAAAACCAGCCAGATCGGACCAATAACAGCGGAGTTATGACCCTTGATTTAGTTAAAAATGCTATATTTTGCCTCGTTAATACGATAGTGCTTTCATTTATCATCTGATCTTTACCAAACTTTACCAGATGTTTTGCCTTTTTTTTTTTTTAGTATATTTTTATTCCCCCGAAAAGTTTCGGGGCATATAGTAATCGCACCGTCCATCTGTCAGGATTCCGTCCATCATTCCGCAGTTCGTTCAAAACCCCTGCATGTGTCACCATAACAAGACGATGTGGCGCGCGCAAAACCCAGGTCCGTACCTCAAAGGTCAAGGTCACACTTGAAGTTCATAGGTCAAAAACAGGTACGCATTTTCGTGTCCGGACCGTAACGTCACAACCCCTGCAGGGATTTTTAAATTACTTGGCACAAGTGATCACCATAACAAGACGATGTGTCGCGCGAAAAACCCAGGTCCGTACCTCAAAGGTCAAGGACACACTTGCAGTTCATAGGTCAAAAACAGGTACTCAATTTCATGTCCGGACCGTAACGTCACAACCCCTGCAGGGATTTTTAAATAACTTGGCACAAGTGATCACCATAACAAGACGATGTGTCGGGCGCAAAACCCAGGTCTTCAATGTCAAGGTCACACTTGGAGGTCAAAAGTCAAATCGTGTCCGGTCAATAACTCTGGCATTCATGGGTGGATTTTCAAATAACATGGCACAACTGCTCACCACAAGACGATGTGTCGCGCACAAAATCCAGGTCTGTGGTCCCAAGGTCAAGGTCACACTTAGAGGTCAAAGGTCAAATTGGGTCTGGTCAATAACTTTTGCATGCCTGGACGGATTTTCAAATAACTTGGCACAAGTGCTCACCACAACCAAACGACGTGTCGTGCACAAAATCCAGGTCCATGGCTCCAAGGTCAAACTTAAAGGTCAAAGGACTCTTCGGGGGCATTTATCACTTACAGTGATATTTCTAGTTTTTTATTAGCTCTACTGGTCGAAGGCCAGCAGAGCTCCGTCGTCCATCCGTCATTAACTTTTGTTTCGTTAAGACGATAGAGCCTTCAATTTTCATCTGATCTTTACAAAAAATTTTCAGATTGTAAATGTCAATGAAAGCTCGGATAAGTTCGAAAACCAGCCAAATCGGACCAGTAACAGGAGAGTTATGGCCCTTGATTTAGTTAAAAATGCTATATTTTGCCTCGTTAAGACGATAGGGCATTTATTTTTGATCCGATCTTTACCAAACTTTACCAATTTTTTAATGTCAATGATAGCTAGGGCAAGTTCGAAAACCAGCCAGATTGGACCAGTAACAGCAGAGTTATGGCCCTTGATAAGTTAAAAATGCTATATTTTGCCTCGTTGAGACGACAGGGCCTTTATTTTTCATCCGATCTTTACCAAGCTTTACCAGATTGTTAATGTCAATAAAAGCTTGGATAAGTTCGAAAACCAACCAGATCGAACCAGTAACAGCGGAGTTATGGCCCTTGACTTAGTTAAAAATGCTATATTTTGCCTCTTTAAGACGATAGGGCCTTCATTTTTCATCCGATCTTTACTAAACTTTACCAGATTGTTAATGTCAATGAAAGCTCGGATAAGTTAGAAAACCAGCCAGATTGGACCAGTAACAGCGTAGTTATGGCCCTTGATTTAGTTAAAAAAGCTACGTTTTGCCTCGTTAAGACGACAGGGCCTTCATTTTTCATCCGATATTTACCAAGCTTTACCAGATTGTTAATGTCAATAAAAGCTCGGATAAGTTTGAAAACCAACCAGATGGAACCAGTAACAGCGGAGTTATGGCCTTTGAATTAGTTAAAAGTGCTATATTTTGCCTCGTTAAGATGACAAGGCCTTTATTGTTCATCGAATCTTTACCAAACTGTACCAAATTGTTATTATCAATGAAATCTCGGATAAGTTCGAAAACCAGCCAGATCGAACCAGTAACAGCAGAGTTATGGCCCTTGATTTCATTAAAAATGCTATATTTTGCCTTGTTAAGATGATAGGACCTTTACTTTTCATCCGATCTTTACCAAACTTTACCAGATTGTTAATATCAATGAAAGCTCCGAAAAATTAAAGAAAAGAAGCAAGATTGGACAATTTACGCAGGAGTTATGGCCCTTGATTTTCTGAAATATGCTATTTTTTAATTATATATTTTTTTGATTATTATTATTTTTCCATTCGTTTTTTTTTTTTTTTAACCAGCCAGATCGGACCAGTAACAGCTGAATTATGGCCCTTGATTTATTTAAAAATGCTATATTTTGCCTTGTTAAGATGATAGGGCCTTCATTTTAAATCTGATCTTTACCAAACTTTACCCGATTGTTAATATCAATGGAAGCTCTGAAAAATTTAAAAAACAGCCAGACTGGAATCATTTACACAGGAGTTATGGCCCTTGATTTTCTGAAATATGCTATATTTTGGCCTCATTAAGACGAAAGGGCCTTCATTTGGATGGATTTCAGTGAAACTTTTCAGGGATGATCAGTACCAAGCCTAGTTGTACATATCGTCACCGTGTTCCGATTGAATGATTTTGATGGAGTTATGTCCCTTTAAAGGTTTTAATACACAAACTTTGTCCTGACTAGTTCTCCTAAACCAATGGCCGGATTTAAACGAAACTTTTTAGGGATGATAAGTTCCAGGTCTAGTTGTGCAAATCATCGCCGTGTTCCAGTTTACAGATTTTTGGCAGAGTTATGGCCCTTTAAAGGTTTTTGATACACAAACATTTTCCGGACTAGTTCTCCTGAACCCCTTGCCAGATTTCAACGAAACTTTACAGGGATGATCAACACCAAGCCTAGTTGTGCATATCATCACCATATTCTGGTTGAATGGTTTTTGGCATAGTTGTGGCCCTTTAAAGGTTTTAATAGACAAACTGTGTCCAGTTTAGTCTCTTCTGAACTCCTTGCCGGATTCAACGAATCTTGGTGGGAATGATCAGTGCCAAGCTAGTTGCACCTGTCATTGCAGTGTTCTGGTTGAATGAATTTTAGCAGAGTTATGACTCCTTAAATGTTTTAATACACTAACTTTGTATAGACTAGTTCTCCTGAACCTCTGGCTGGATTTCAACAAAACTTGGCAGGGATGATCAGTACCAAGCCTAGTTGCGTATATCATCGTCATGTTCCGGTTGAATGATATTATACATAATCTTTATGTTTAGCCAGTAGAGCATCCACACGCCCTCTTGGGCCTCTTGTTAATCTGTGAGATGATACTGTTATTCAATCACAATGCAAATACATACATATGTGTATGACACTGTATGTACACTCAAACAGGAAGTCTCTGAAAATCGATCACTGGAAAGTGTTATAAACGGTTAGTTGTATAATACAAAAAAAAGAAATGAAAATGAAAAAAGAGTGCATATTTAATACAATAGTAATGTAATAGTGACGAACGAAATCGACAGTCAGATTAAAGAAACTAACCCTCCAAATAACAGCAAACCTATACTACAAAACCGCTTATTAAAACTCTATCCAGGTGTTCAGGTCAAATAATAATGTAATGTTCTTAAAATACCCGTTAATGAATATGCGTAAAATGAATTATTTGCCTCGTCATAGGTCCATGGAGGTTCGAGGTCATCCTCCATGAACCTTACAATGTGTGCATAAATGTGATCAATTGCAATAGCTAGGTCAAACATGACCCTTGAGCAAAGACAATTAAACGTTTACTAAAACACTCCGTTATGGCGGACAGTGCTACAAAAACATACAGTTTATATAAAATACAACAGTGTATAATATGTTCTAATTACCTGCATTTCAAAATTATGGTAAACAAGAGCATCAAGAATTGCAGGGCAATCCATAGTCCCCTACCGGCCCAGACAAACATTTTCCAGACATTTTCTGTGATGTAGGACAAAGATCAAGGTCACAATGACCTTATTTTGGTACCCTACACACTGCTATCCCAAGATGTATTCACAAACCAAGTTTGGTGTCTCTAAGCGTTATAGTATTGAAAATAGGGTCCGGACAAGCATTTTCTATGACAGAGGTCACAGGTCAAGGTCACAATGACCTTATTTTGGTACTCGACACACCGCTATCCCAAGATGTATTCACATACCAAGTTTGGTATCTCTAAGTGTTATAGTATTGAAAAAAATACAGTCCAGACAAGCATTTTCTATGACAGAGGTCACAGGTCAAGGTGACCTTATTTTGGTATGCGACACACCGCTATCCCAAGATGTATTCAAATATCAAGTTTGGTATCTCTAAGTGTTATAGTATTGAAAATACGGTCTGGACATTTTCTATGACAGAGGTCACAAGTCAAGGTGACCTTATTTTGGTATGCGACACACAGGGCTATCCCAAGATGTATTCAAATATCAAGTTTGGTATCTCAAAGTCTTATAGTATTGAAAATATGGCCCGGACAAGCATTTCGGAAGGACGGACGGATGGACGGAAGGACAGACAGGGTGCAAACCTATAGTCCCCCCATGGGACCGGTGGGGGACTAATTACTGTAATGTCAAAGAAGCAATATAAAAATATACCAACATGTTTAAGGAGACAATGTAGCACAAAATAGTGAACTTCCAAAGAGTGTTATTATATTAAATTTAAACAAATGCACAATATTTTACCTAAACCATATAGTTAGGTATTACACTTTATTCAAAGCTCAAAGGTGTTCAAGCAACCTCATGAATGGTAAGAATTTACTGCACGAGGATTTCATGTCATAATATGTGAGTGCTTGCGGTCAGCGGATAACATCAACAATAATACCTAATCCTGTCTGAATTTCTTCGTGTATGACACACATTTTAATGTTTACAACAAGGGATCGTTTACACTGACTTTCGAGACATTTAGCTTGTTGGTTTTATTTTATTTTAAGATGGTCTGCGTATATAGAACAAATTGTTAAAAGCAAATATATGCTATACTTCTAGACTTTCGCTTTGGAGCCAATAATTACCATGGCACTCACATACAAATTGCCATTGTAAATGTACTAATAAATGTCAGTTTATTAATAAATTATATACATATACCTAGTCATCGGTAGGTTTAGAAACAGTGTACATGTTGTAAAATTTGGCTGTTTTTGGCGGGATTATAGCTGCTTTAAAGATTCTTTAACGAACAGGTATAAAGCCACATAATAAGCTTTCTTAGAAAGTAAAAGATTTTTCTATTTTAGTTCTCAGTTTTAAATTTGCTTGTGCTGATGGACAGGCAGCATGAACTGACCAGAGACATTCAGTTGAATCAGGGTTTTATATATATATACAACAAGAAATGTCACAGTAAGTAGCAAGAGCCCCCGAAGTGACCTGTAAGTGTGACCTTGACCTTGGAGCAATATGAAACCAACAGATATATTTAAAAAATATTCCAAAAAAAAAAAAAAAAAAATATTCCAAAAAAAAAAAAATATTTAAAAAAAAAAAAAATATTCAAAAAAAAAAAAAATAATTAAAAAATGAAATAAAAAAAATGAAAAAAAAAATAATAACAAAATGAAAAAAAAAATGAAAATAAAATTTAAAAAAATGAAAAAAAAAAAATGAAAAAAAAAATTTAATGAAAAAAAAAAAAAAAAAAAATTAAAACAAGTTATTTGAAAATCCATCCAGGAATGCCAGAGTTATTGTCTCACACAATTTGATCTTTGACCTCTAAATGTGACCTTGACCTTGAGTAGAAGCCACAAAAAAAGTTTACAGACACATGGACGGACAGACAGGCGGATGGCGCACCACGGCATAAACTCTGCTGATCTTTGATCAGTCGAGGTTAAAAGCACAACATTAAATGTAATACAATGATAAACACAAAGGAGATGAAACAGAAGGGCTTATTTATTATATAAGATGTAGTTGTGGATGATAATGCTAGGGAGGTCATTTACAGGTTACTGTAAACAGAGACAACAACTTATTACATTTTTTTATGAAATTAAACAAAAGGCCCAAGAGGGTCTGTATCGCTCTACTGGCTATATGGAATCTTTGATGAGGACCACGACAACAACATTCGCAACTTAAGGCTTGGAACTGATCATTCCTGCCAAGTTTCATTGAAATCCAGCCAGGGGTTCAGGAAAATTTGTCTGGATAAAGTCTGTGTATATTAGGCCATAACTCATTCAACTAGAACACAGCGATGATATGCACAACTAGGTTGGTATTCCTCATCCCTGCCAAAAATCATTCAGGAGTTCAGAAGAGACTAGTCTGGACAAAGTTTGAGTATCAAAACCTTTAAAGGGCTATAACTCAACAAAAATCATTCAACCGGAACACGGCGATGACATGCACAACTAGGCCCCAGGTACTGATCATCCCTGCAAAGTTTCACTGAAATCCGGTCAGGGGTTCAGGAGAACGTATTCCGTACACAATTTGTGTATTAAAACCTTTAAAGGGCCATACCTCAGCCAAAAATCTTTCAATCAAAATAAAATAACATGCATAACTAGGCTTGGTACTGATCATCCATGCAAAAATAAGGGCCATAACTCTGGTGTTACTGATTCGATTTGGCTGGTTTTCAAACATGTCCAAGCTTTTATTGATATTAACAATCTTTGCAAGTTTGGTAAAGATCAAATAATAAATAAAGGTGCTAGAGTGTTCACAAGGCAGAAGATGCAGGGGTGTAAAAATTTGGAAAAATCCACTCGCCCTGCAGGACTAGTGGAAGCAAAAAGCTACTCGCCTTTACCAATTTACCACTCGCCCTGCAGCATAATTTTCACCACTATAGTAAGCTACAATAAGTACTTTTGTGTACTCACAGACACTGTAGTAGCTGACAGGCAGTATGTGGATATTTTATTGTTATTCAAATAAAGAAAGCGCCATATTATCTAACAACACATTTAATATTATGGTCTGCAACCTGTCCTCGTACACTGTCACAGGCAACTGTCATTAAGATGTATTCCCTTCCACGCAGACATTGGTCGGGGAGTGGGCAAAAAAAATAAGCTCGGAGAATTAACTTCTACAACAACAACAACAACAATATTCTGTTGAACTTCTCTTCAGTATTTTGTCTCCATTGGACCAATAATAGACGCCAGCACTAATTAATAGCGGTTGGGAACTACACTTGTTGTTCAGCCATACCCGTTCTGATTCGCCGACACTCGGGCCGAATCCGCTTGCAGTCGCTGATGCAGACTTTCCGAACAGCGACCTGATGTCTGTGTTTACCCGCCATGTTTACGTTGTCGATATAAAAAAAAAAGTCTGACTGGTTAGCGATATATTGCATCACACTCCTATTGATTTTAGCGTGAATTGAATCACAGTCTATATGACGCGAGGGTTACCTGGTAACAAACAAACACCTGTTAATCTGGGTCCTGCAAACGACAATACGAAACAAAATTACGCATCGGAAATGATCCTGAATTAAAATCTTGCAAATATTGCAACATCGTGTTTGAACGATAGTTTAACTTAATTTTATAGTGCAAAAAGTCACTCGCCCTGTCGGACGACCAGATGCCAAATGTTACTCGTCTGCAGGCAGCTTGCACTCGCCAATGCGAGCGGGCGAGTGGAATTTTACACCCCTGAAATGGCATAATTCAGGAAAAAAACAAGGGCCATAACTCTGGTGCTACTGACCCAACTTAGCTGGTTTTCCAACTTGTCCAATCTTTCATTGGTATTAACAATCTTTGCAAATTTGGTGATCAAATAATAAATGAAGGTGCTAGTGTGTTCACAGGGCAAAAAATGGCATTTTTCAGAAAAAACAAGAGCCATAACTCTGGTGTTACTGATCCAACTTAGCTGGTTTTCCAACTTGCCCAAGCTTTCATTGGTATTAACAATCTTTGCAAATTTGGTGAAGATCAAATAATAAATGAAGGGCTAGTGTGTTCACAGGGCAAAAAATGGCATTTTTCAGAAAAAACAAGAGCCATAACTCTGGTGTTATTGATCCAACTTAGCTGGTTTTCCAACTTGCCCAAGCTTTCATTGGTATTAACAATCTGTGCAAAGTTGGTGAAGATCAAATAATAAATGAAGGTGCTAGTGTTCACAAGGCAGAAAATGGCATTTTTCAGGGAAAAAAACAAGGGCCATAACTCTGGTACTACTGACTCAATTTAGCTGGTTTTCTAAAGTGTCTAAGCTTTCATTAGTATAAACAATCTGTGCAAGTTTGGTAAAGATCAAATAATAAATGAAGATGCTAGAGTTTTTAAAAGGCAAAAAATAGCGTTTTTCAGAAAAAACAAGGGCCATGACTCCAGTGTTACTGATCCGATTTGGCTGGTTTTCAAACTTGTCCGAGCTTTCATTGATATTAACAATCTACAAGTTTGGTAAACATCAAATAATATATGAAGGTACTAGAGTGTTCACAAGGCAGAAAATGGCATATTCAGCAACTCCGGTGAAATTAATCCGACCTGGTTGGTTTTCGAACTTGTCCGAGCTTTCATTGATATAAAGACTGGCAAAGTTTCGTAAAGATGTGATTAATAATGAAGGCCCCAGCGTGTTCACAAGGCAAAAGTTAAGACGATGGACGACAGACGGATAACATACGGACGGACGACAACAACTCATCATCCCATAACGGCCAGTAGAGCTAAACAGAAATTCTGATTTTAAAGGTGCTGTCATAACCAGTGTGTTCCCAATTCATTGTGCATTAAGACACAGGATTGCTAAGTTGATGAAGACTGTCCATAATACATCTGAAGAGCATGCAGTGCACAAGAGGGAATATATGTCCACATCAGCTAAACAAACATGTTGCTATTGTAACTTCCGCTCGACTCTTTAAGCATATTCACTATATACATAATGTAATGCCGATAAATATGTTATGTTAGTTTGACTTAAAATAAACAGAGTGCCTCATAAACATGAAAAGAGTAACCATATAATTATCAGTTTTAAGTATGGGCTTTATCTCGATAGCTTGACTTTTTTTAGGAGGTGTGAGAGGTGTTGCACTTTACACTACCTCTCATGAACAGACTCAATAAAACCAAGGGATCCACTTTTCAGTATTTTTTAATATCCTACTAAACAGGTAACACAGATCAATTCTCAGTTTGCTTCTATGATTTGTTTATGCATAATGGTTGTTTGTTTACTCATTGCTTCTTGTTGAAAGGAGTGTGGATAATTTTATGTGAAAGCAGTGTTCCTTTTTGTCGGAATGTCTTCCCACAAACATCACACTTAAATGGTTTTTCCCCTGTATGTATGAGCACATGCTGATTGAGAATGGTTTTCTGTGAGAAGGCCACTCCACACACGTGACAACTGAAAGGCCTGATGCCGGCATGGGTCAGCATGTGACGGTGCAGGCTAGCTCTGCTGCAGAATGCCTTGTTACAAATGGAACACACAAACTTGTTTGCCATTGGTTGTTGTGAGAAACCCAGTTCTGTGAACATCCCACAGTTTTCGAAGTGTTTGTCATCTGCAACAGAAAGAAAAAGCATGTAAATGGTTATTGCATAACGAGTATTGAATTGAATTGGGGTTTTAAGGTGCACCAACACATGAAAGGTTATATAGCGCTTTACAGGAATGAACATGCCATGTACATCCAGATAAAATATGGAGAACGGGCCTAGAACTTTCTCACCCTGAACTGCCGAGTTGCTGCAAATTCTATTGTAGGCACTCCATTTAGGCTGGAGCCACGTTAATAGTTTTTCTGCCACTGCTCTAGTGATATGAGCGAGATGGCACCTGAAACAATGCATGGGTCATGATGAAGAACTTTAATGAGCATGAACAAAAAATGATATAATGAACATGAATTTTGAAGGGGTTTCTACCCCTCTGCCTTCCCCTCAAACGAGATCTGCAGTGGCCCTATTCTTTGCCCCGTAACCAAACGGGGCCTCCGGAACCATGACACGGGACAAGTTAATTGAAATTCTAATGCAACTATTATTTAACACGCTGCTTCATTGGCTAATGTCTCAATTTGCGACCGTAAAAACCTCGATTTACCGTCTGAAAAATATGTGACGTCACATAACGTTGAATCAAGCGACGTCATTGGATGACGTCACCAAAATGCTGGCATCAGTGAATTTGAGTTTTCATAGAAAAACAAGTGTGTATATATGATTTTATTTTATATTTGCAGCATTTGAATGGAAAAGCATTAGAATCTAAAATTTTCAATCCAGGAAGGTACATACTGTGGTTGGTTTAACAGTCTGAAATTACGTTTTACGGCTCGCGCGCTACCGCATCACCGTAAAACGAAATTTAAGACCATAAAACCACTCACATACCGTCCCAGATTGATATATATGTCACAATGGAATAAGTGGTTAAGTTGGATTTAAGGTAATACAAACATTTATTCAAATTAGTTTTGTTAATGAGAGTTCTAAAAAACTTGAAACATGGTAGTGAAAGAATTATCAAAACTGAATGATAAATAAAGATAAGACCACATGAATGCTGTTCTAAAATGGATAATTAAGGATAATGCCATTTTAAGAACTATGGTGTCATAGTTCTAAATTACATATGGCATATTGAAAAGCATCATTTAAAGCATTTAAAGCAAAAAAAAATAAAATAATACTAATAACAAGAGGTCAATGACCTTGAAGCTCTACTGATTGATTTTGATTTCAGGAAGTAGTCGCTACAGACTTGTTTTTTGAAAATCTATTTTTAACCGTGGCGGCCATCTTGAATTTCCGGCCGACCTGAAATTTTGCTAAGATCAATAAGACATTAAGAGCAACATTCCTGTGAAGTTTCATGAAAATCCGTCAGGTAGTTTCAAAGAAGTAGTCGCTACAAGTTTTCATTATATAACTCTATGTAAACAAAGCAGCCATGTTTAAGGTCAAATCAAAACGATTTTCGACAAGGACCAACATCATGTCATACTGATCATTTTAGAAAAAGTCCCATATCAATATCTCTTATTGTTTTGAAGAAGTAGTCGCTACAAACTTATTTATTTTAAATCTATTTTTAGCTTTGGCGGCCATCTTGAATTTCCGGCTGACCTGAAATTTTTCTAGGATCAACTAGACATCAAGAGCAACATTCCTGTGAAGTTTCATGAACATCCGTCAAGTAGTTTCAGAGGAGTAGTCGCTACAAGTTTTTACTATATAACTCTATGTAACAAAAGATGGCCACTGGCAGCCATGTTTAATGTCGAATCAAAATAATTTTCCACAAGGATCTACATCATGTCATGCTGATCATTTTAGAAAAAGTCCCATATCAATATCACTTATACTTTTCAAGAAGTAGTCGCTACAAACTTATTTTTTAAAAATCTATTTTTAGCTGTGACGGCCATCTTGAATTTCCGGCCGACCTGAAATTTTGATAGGATCAATTAGACATCAAGAGCAACATTCCTGTAAAGTTTCATGACAATCCGCCAAGTAGTTTCAGAGGAGTAGTCGCTACAAGTTTTTACTATATAACTCTATGTAAACAAAGATGGCTGCTGGCAGCCATGTTTAACGTTGAAACAAAACGATTTTTGACTAGGATCAACATCATGTCATGCTGATCATTTTAGAAAAAGTCCCATATCAATATCACTTATAGTTTTCAAGAAGTAGTCGCTACAAACTTATTTTTTAAAAATCTATTTTTAGCTGTGACGGCCATCTTGAATTTCCGGCCGACCTGAAATTTTTCTAGGATCAATTAGACATCAAGAGCAACATTCCTGTAAAGTTTCATGACAATCCGCCAAGTAGTTTCAGAGAAGTAGTCGCTACAAGTTTTTACTATATAACTCTATGTAAACAAAGATGGCCGCTGGCAGCCATGTTTAACGTTGAATCAAAACGATTTTTGACTAGGATCAACATCATGTCATGCTGATCATTTTAGAAAAAGTCCCATATCAATATCACTTATGGTTTTCAAGAAGAAGTCGCTACAAACTTGTATTTTAAAACTCTATTTTTAGCTTTGGCGGCCATCTTGGATTTCACATCAACATGAATTTTTGCTAGGATCAACTAGACTTTATGGGCAACATTTCTGTAAAGTTTCATGAATATCCATCCAGTAGTTTCAGCTGTGAAGTCGCTACAAATAAAAGTTTACGGACAGACAGACAGACGGACGACGGACGCCGCACCACGGCATAAGCTCTGCTGATCTCTGATCAGTAGAGCTAAAAATCACTAAAAATGAATGCAAAATCCTTAATTTAATGGTCATATAATGCATTATTACTCAGTCTACCGGTATTAAATCATTTTAGAATTATTTTTTGTTTAAAATTTGCCATATCAAAATGTCGAGAAACTCATTGCTCAGTGAGACACGCAAACACTGTAAAAAACAGAACACACTGAGTATCTCCAATACTAAGGATTTAAATCACTGTGTTCTGAAAACACACCGAGTTCCAGGTTTTGAATGTAAATAACGATTTTAAGTGTTTGCATTACTCACTGAGTATGAGTTTCTTGACTTTCTGATATGGCAAATTCTAAACAAAAAAACGTTCTAAAAATGATTTAACAGACTGTTTCTAGTATATTTTTTTTCCATACAGTTGCTACGATTATGTTTGTATAAATCAGTAAATTATCCTAATTAGGTATATTCTCTTTAATTTTATCGTAATATCGAAACATATCTAGGATGATGTTTGTAAGGTGTTTTACGTCATTTTAAACACATGACTTTGTAAGGTTATATATGATGGTCGATTTTTTGTGGTGGAGGCAGACCACCCACTTTTCCTGGGTATAGAACCAGTACTGTACACCTCCCGCAATCCGTAAGAATCGACACTTCCTCACTTACAAGTCGAGCTCCCAGTGGGATTCGAACCCGCAGCGGTGAGAGTCGAAGGTTTACAATACAACTTCGTTTATCATTCGGCCACTGAGACGCTATATCTAGGATGACATAGTTCTCAAAATGACAGCTTGCATACCTGTTTCAGAACTGAACCTTCAAATGGCACTAACTTCTTTATCATCCAACTTAATTATATGTTCAATCTTTTCCACGATTTTCCGAAATCTCAACAAAACAAGAGGTCAATGACCTTGAAACTCTACTGATAGGTTTTAATAGCTAGATCAGCATTCCTGTGAAGTTCCACGAACATCTGTGAAGTAGTTAATCATAGGTGTAGTCACTACAAGTTTTTACTATATAACTCTATGTAAACAAAGATGGCTGTTGGCAGCCATGTTTAATGTCAATTTAAATGATTTTCAACAAGACCAACATCATGCCATACTGATCATTTTAGAGAAAGTCCCGTATCAATATCACTTATAGTTTCCAAGAATTAGTCACTACAAACTTTTTTTTTTTAAAAATCTATTTTTAGCTGTCGTGGCCATCTTGAATTTCTGGCCGAGCTGAAATTTTCCTAGGATCAACTAGATATCAAGAGCAACATTCCTGCGAAGTTCCATGAAAATCTGTCAAGTTGTTTCAGAGCAGTAGTCGCTACACTCTTTTACTATATAACTCTATGTAAACAAAGATGTCCGCTGGCAGCCATGTTTAACGGTGAATCAAAATGATTCAAACTGATTTTCGACAAAGACCAACATCAAGTCATGCTGATCATTTTCAGAAAAAGTCCCATATGAATATCACTTATAGTTTTTAGGAAGTATATATATATATAGTTGCTAAAAATATGTTCTTAAAATCTATTTTTAGTCATGGTGGCCATCTTGAATTTCAGGTCGTCCTGAAATTCTGCTAGGATCAACACTAGACATCAAGAGCAACATTCCTGTGAAGTTTCATGAACATCTGTTGAGTCAGTGTCAGAGGAGTAGTCGCTACAAGTTTTTATTATATAACTCTATGTAAACAAAGATGGCCGCTGGCTGCCATGTTTAACGTCGAATCAGAATAATTTCCAACAAGGATCAACATCATGTCATGCTGATCATTTTAGAAAAAGTCCCATATCAATATCACTTATACTTTTCAAGAAGTAGTCGCTACAAATTTGTTTTTTAAAAATCTATTTTTAGCTATGGTGGCCATCCTGAATTTCCGGCCAAAGCGAAATTTTTCTAAGATCAATTAGACATCAAGAGGAACATTCAAGTGAAGTTTCGAGAAAATCCGTCAAGTAGTTAAAACGAGTATTTCACCCATAAAATGACCTTCATATTTTAGTATGGTCATGATGAGTACATATTGAAATTTTGAAGAAGAAATATCAAGAAATGAGAAAGTTATAGCCAATGTTAAGTTTTCGTAAAGAAAACAAGAAATCCGCGGATTCACATGCCTAACTGGGGCGGGACTTAAAAATAAAAGATACATGATGCTTAAATGAAAGTTTGTAAACATTTTAATAAATAACAAGAGTTAAGCATGCTAAGATTTTCAATCTGAGTAAAACAGCTTTTATCGGGAGATCAGGAGATCAGGAGAAGTAGTCGGTACAAAGCTTGTGTTACCCGCTATAAACATGTGATGATTTGTGGCAAAACTGTAACTGGTTTTATTTTCTTGTATATTTTAGTACAAGAGAATGAAATAAGCCATAATTTTCAACAACCGAGTCAAGTTGATCATGAAACTTTGGGTCACCTGATGGCGCAATGACCATTTTGATTATTTGACGATAACGAAATAGACAAATTTGATAGAGACCAACTCAACGAACATGTATATTATATTTCATTAGAATGGAATAAGAGGTTTCGTCGGAGATGTCGTTTGAAATTTCCTTAAATTTGACCTAGTTTTAGCCATGGTGGCCATCTTGGAGAATTGGACAATTGGCGTCTGCGAAAAACAAAAATCTGAGGCCCACTATCTCAAATATCATTGTGATAAAGCTTCAACAAAATCCTTCAAGAGGTTTCAGAGAAGATGTCATTTTTAGCCTTTTCCTATATAACTATGTAAACTTTGGGTCGTCGTGGCGGCCATTTTGATTATTCGACGATAATAAAAAAAACACAAATTGATAGAGGCCAACCCAAGAAACAGGTATATGATATTTCACTGGAATGGATTAAGTGGTTTCGGAGATCAGTCGTTTGAAATCTCTTTAAATTTGACCTAATTTTAGCCATGGCGGCCATCTTGGATGACTTGCAGCCATGAAAAACACAAATCTGAGAGGGGCCTCCTAAGTAACATTGTGATAAAGTTTCATCAAAATCCTTGAAGCGGTTTCAGAGAAGATGTCGATTTTATAAAACTGCTAAAAGACGAACGGACAGACGGACGAAAAGTGATCGCATAAGCTCGCGAGCTAAAAACAATGAAGTTAACAGTTTGCTGAGATGACATTTAAGGACATTTGCTTAAAAACAAAATGCCATTCTAACAAAAAGAAGAAAAAAAGATCATCAGCTTCAAAAAGTAGGTCAAGGTCATAGATGAAATCCATGCGTCCAAAACGATGCACTACCCAAGACACAACTATGCCAAAATAGAATGTTTTGTCTTCCAAAGATTAAGCTATAAACTAGGTTTAAAGCATCTAGTGCATAATTACAGTTCATGAGAAAGTGATATAAATGTAACAATTATTACAAGTTATCTGCTCTTTGCTTGTATGGTGAAGGTCACACCCATATTTACTTTTTGACACGTTGTGATGTACTACCCAAGAAACAACTATATGCGAAGTTGAAAGATCTAATGCATAACGTTTGTGAGAAAGTGACCTAAACGCAAATATTGAAGGTAAAAATTATTAAATTATCTGCCCCTTGCTTGGAGGGTCAATTGAATTGAACTGAATTGGGGTTTTAAGGCGCACCAACACATGAAAGGTTATATGGCGCCTAACAGGAATGAACATGCCAGGCTCATCCTTCATGTACATCGAGATAACATATGGAGAACGGGCCTAGAACGTTCTCACCCTGAACTGTCAAATCCACATTTGCATTGTCACGTTGCGATGTACCACCACCCAGGATATAACTATAAGCAAAGTTTGAAAAGTGTAGTGCATACATTTTGCGAGAAATTGACCTCATCGCAAAAGCTGAAGGTAAAAATTATTAAGTTATCTGCCCTTTGCTTGGTCTAGTGCATACAGTTTATGAAAAAGTGACCTAGGTAAACGCAAAAGTTGAACGTAAAAATTATTAAGTTATCTGCCCTTTGCTTGGAGGGTCAAGGTCACTTCCACAGTTGCGATGTACCACCCAAGATTCAACTATAAGCAAAGTTTAAAAGGTCTAGTGCATACAGTTTGTGAGAGAATAACTTAAACTTAAACGCAAAACTTGAATGTTGACCCCTTCTGCACATTTACATTAATATTTATGACCTGAACACCTGGATAGAGTTTTGTAGCATAATTTTGCCATTATTTGGTGGGTTAGTATCTTAAAAAATATGGATATACTGGTCTGTCACAGGTAAAATTGTCATTGAATTCAAACAGTCATTTTTTCGAAGTGAATAAAATATATCAAAAACTGTGCGAGCAAAGTATAAAGTTTAGAACCGTTGGGTTTACTCATCTTCTGATTTGCTTTAAGAAAATACATGGGGAAAAAACTTCCATGAACAAATTCTTCACACTACTTACACTCGAAGTTGAACTGGCAATAAAAAATAAAATCAGGATTTTTTATTTGAGCAAAACAAGGGCAGGCTCTCCTGTAAACTAACAAATAAACAAGAGGCCAATGACCTTGAAGTTCTACTGAAAGATTTTGATAGCCAGATCAGCCATGGGAACCTGTGAAGTTTTATGGAAATAAGACCAACACTATCAGAGAAGTAGTCGCCACAAGTTTTTCCTATATCACTCTATGTAAACAAAGATGGCTGCTTACTTGGGACTCAAACTGGACATCAACATTCCTGTAAAGTTTTAAGAAAGTCATTTTGATAAAGGTACCAAACCGATACCACTTACGGCTTTAGAGAAGTAGTCGCCACAAAACTGTATTCAAAATCCATTTTTAGCCATGACGGCCATCTTTTATGGCCAACCTAATTTTTACTTAGGACCGACTAGACATGAAGGGCAACATTCCTATATTCCTAAATATTATGATTTATTAAGCAACATTATAACTATGCAACATTATAATCACATTCAATTTTATCCTAGTCTAAAGAATATATCTTTTTCCAGCTTATAAAAATGTCATAATGCTACCACAAATTTTAATAATCAAGCTATATCAATTAAATCCCTTACAACATCAACCTTAGTATATCATATTTGCTGCTGAACAGTAATTTCTCCAAATCACCCTTTTGTAACATTAATGGAATGATCCGTATTCATAAATATAGCAGGTGTGTGAACAGCTAGGTCACAGGTCATGTTATGCCATTTCTCCTGAGAATTAAGTAGGTTACTATCTCACCAGTACAAGTTGACTTGCTCTTGTCTTAGTGGTTATATTTAGAAAACCAGAATCAAAATAAAACCTGAAAATCCTACAATTTGTTTTCAGTCTGTCCTTTCTTTGAATTTGGACCAGTCCATTTATAGTACAAAGGGGTGTTTTGGTCAAATGACTGTAAACCGTGATCAGCCTGCAAGATGTCGTGCCGGTCATTTTGGTAAAGGTTCCAATTCAATAGCACGTACGGTTTTGAAGAAGTATCGTTAGTCGCCACAAAATCACATTTTTTAATTCTATTTTCAGCCGTGGCGGCCATCTTGAATTCTGGGCGACCTGAATTTTTGCTAGGATAAACTAGACATCAAGAGCAACATTCCTGTGAAGTTTCCTGAAAATCCATAAGGTAGTCTCAGAGGAGTAGTCGTCACAAAAAAACAGTTTACGGACGCCACACCATGGCATAAGCTCTCTTAATCTTGATCAGTCGAGCTAAAACCTCTGGCCTTAATATTGTGTCTATAGAGTTCGGATTCTCAAAATATGTAAGTTTATATATATACTTCTTTGTCAGTAGGTTTAGAAACGGTTTATATAAGTTGTAAAATTTGGCTGTTGTTGACGGGATATGGACTTCAACAAAAGGAGATCAACAATATATTGCATCTGGAACCAGTTTATTTATCAGACTAACATTGAATCTTGATATTGGCATATTGTCTATTTATACTAAACACATTTTCAACAAGAACACAATCTTACTTAGAACATTTCTATATAGGTACACGTAATTTTTAAACAAAAACATTTTGGAAAAGTTGGAAAAGTCATATTTCCAATTTAGAAAGCAAACAGTAAGAAGATACATATTTTAAAATCATGGTCTATTTAATTAAATCAGCCATTATTGTACTTTTCACATGTCATACAAGTTCATCTATCGTCATATATAGCCAACATTGCAGCGTCAAAAGTGCAAACGGTAAGTTTCTACTTTCATACTTCTAAATGAAGAAAACTGAATCAAAAACTTAACTGAACCTGTAACTATAATATCTGAACAATGACTAAACATTCTTCACTGTTTAAGTTTGAACATGACCGAGTGAAAACGAAAATTATGTGCATCCAGTGTTGCCTTCCTCGGAAATGATTTGTTGCATATTCTGCAGGTAAACCGTAACTCTCCTGTATGTGTAATGATGTGTCGAGTCAGAACGCCTTTTTGACTGAACGTCGCACTGCAGAAATTACAAGCAAATGGTCGTTCTCCAGTGTGTATCCTCTCATGCTGTATTAGGCCACCTTTTGTCTGAAGCCTTTGCTGGCAAAACCGACATTTGTAAAATCGTCTTGCATTTTCATCAGAACCTGAAATGAAATTGATATCATTAACAAGTCTTTACAACAGTACCGATTTAATCACTATAACAACTTTAACCCTTAACCCCCTACATATATATAATGGACTGTTCTTTCTTTGAATTAAGACCATTCCATTTATGTGACAAAAGGGTGTTTTGGGGAAAATGACTGATCAGTAGCCGGTTAGCAGAGTTACTCGCATGCTGATCTGGGTTTACAATGGACGCAAAGGCTATTATAGTCGTGCTTAGGTTAAGGGTTAAACAGTTGGTGAATTACAATTATAACATACTGGTGCGAGGTCGAATTAAAACAGTTATTTATTTAAAACATGCAATTGGGCTGGCGTGGCGCAGTCAGTAGCGCGGCGGATTTGTAACCGGAGGCCCCGGGTTCAATCCTCCGTGGTGCCACTGAGTTCCGTCGGTGTCTTCTTGGGCAAGACTGAAATTTTTATCAAAAATTAACAATCCAAAACTTCAATTGCATTTTTCTCAAAACTATGGAACTGTCACTTGGTACCTTTTTGAACCAATGGGATGATATTTGCAAAAAGTAAAAAAAAAATACTGCCATTCTGGGGGTGCCCACCTTCAGTGTAATATTAGAGGCTGAAAGCATTACATTACCCCCAATTTGCTAGTCATTTTTGAGTGTCTCTAAGATAGTTCTTTAAAACATGTTGAATTTTAATCAAAAATTAACAATCCAAAACTTCAATTGCATTTTTCTCAAAACGATGAAACTGTCACTTGGTACCTTTTTGAACCAATGGGATGATATTTGCAAAAAGTAAAAAAAAAATACTGCCATTCTGGGGGTTCCCACCTTCAGTGTATTATTAGAGGCTGAAAGCATTACATTACCCCCAATTTGCTGGTCATTTTTGAATGTCTCTAAGATAGTTCTTTAAAACATGTTGAATTTTATTATCCGTTCTGATATAGGAATAGGGGTTGTAGGCCAAAAGGCTACAATGGAGGCCAATGGGAAATGCAATAGTGGTATATGACCTAAATAAGAGAAAAAATAAATTCAGCAATGTCATGCTAGGAAACTAATTCAGCAGAAATGTCTACAAGGTACACAGAAGTTGATCTCCCAAAAGTACCATTTTATGTTTATACTCATTATGTTGATTAAATTATTTCTATTGATCGCTTTTCTCCCGTTTATTTTTTCTTTGGCAATCAACACAGACCTAATAACAAATAGATTGTACACTACGAAAACACTACGAAAATTATCTAAATTTCACGTGGCACATTGCAAAAATTTCACAAAAGTTAATTTTCTTTCCAATGGTAGTATTTTTCTTTATGTTACATTTAGAACAAAAAAAGAGTTTGACGGAAACTTTAACCTTGATTTTTCAGAGAAAAGTGATGACATTTTTAACTTTAAACATTTTTTTATACAATTTCTTATTTTGAAAATAAACATAAATTATTATAATCCCATTTTGCTATTCACTATGAATCTTTTGAATATCATCAAAATCAGTGAATAGTTGAAAGAGAAGATAGAAGGAAAATGATATTTTGGTTATTTCATTGGTTAAGATAGGAAGTTTTCTATCTGTTTATTAATATGTCTGTGCATACAACCAAATTTGACCAAAATAAAGTGAAACATCACCTTTAAAGCCTGTCTGAAGCCCTAGTGCCTGCTTCATAAAACGCAATGTCAAGGGCATTATTATTTATACTGATGTTAAAATTGAACCAACATCTGTATGATAGTGACAATTATAACTTAACCAAAGGTCTATAGCATCAAATTCAAGAAAATTATATTTTGAAAGTGGTGGTAGTTTCCAAATATTTCTATGTTTATTAAAACTGTCAAAAACATTATTTAACACGTAAGACTATGGCCTATTTATGCTACTTCCTATTGTTGTTGTAGTTTTTCTGAAATTGTAACTGTATGGAATTTGTCATTTTTTTATATCAGCTAGGAGTCTGCAGCTGGTCTCTCACCAAATAACAACGAAATTAAGCTACAAAACCGTGTATCAAAACTCTGTCCATGTGTTCAGGTCATTAAATAATGTATATTTGCCGATTAAAGGTAAAGGTTTATTCACGGTTCTAAAATACCTGTGATTAAATACGTAAAATGAATTAAGAGTTGGTAGCCCTTAATTCGACGCTCAAGAATCGGGGGTTTGGCCTGGTTGGTTAAATTCATTTATATTGTGTCTATAGAGTTTGGATTATCAATACATATACCTCATTGCAGTAGGTTTAGAAATGGTGTACACATGATGTAATAAGTGGCTTTTGTTGGCAGGATAGCTACTTTAAGAGAATAATATCCTGTGATCAGTGATATTAAATTATATCTGCAGATCAGATAAAAGAAGAGAATACAAAGAACGATTATTTCAGTTTCACCTGGTGTCATTCATGATTATTTGAGATGTAAGTGCCTAGTCTCTACTTCTTACATCTCTGTCATAGGTAAGCATCTTATTAAGTTTCGAAACAATTGGATGAAAACTGTGAGAGGAAATAGACACACAAACTTTCTGGGATGGACAGACAGACGGAAGTCCCCACGTATGATACCCAAGGGTTTTTTCCCTTTAAGATCAAAAGAATGACCATTTATATCAACAAGTGGTTACAGAATAACTTCTATTGAATTCCTAAATGTGTTAAGCCACACCTCCAACAACCCAAGGTAGTGAACATAAGGACAGACTAAGGCAAATATATGGCACCTCACTATTCAGCGGTGGGGGAAATATCAATAATCAAACATGGTTTTTTAAAATACTAAATGTTGATTGATTATTGGGGAGGTCTTAAAAAAGCTATAGAAAACCTCTGACGTCCTGTACGTCAACCGTTAAGATGTCATTTTAAACGCCAGAAAACACGTTATCCGTTGAGACATCATTTTAAATGTCAGATGCAAAACAACAACACAATGAAATGCGATATTCTAAGCAATGCTACGTTCCAACAACACATTTTAATAGGATAAAGAAGTATAATCTTCTCGTTTGTTGTTGAGATATATTGTAGGCATAAAATGTAAGTTGTGAGAATTTGTATTTTGTGCAATCTCTCGACAAATTGTGTATCATGATACATATAACTCCATATCAGATAAGAAATAAAATATTTTCAGCGGGTTTATATTGTGCGAGATCAAAACCTGGTGTTTGGGACTTGAAACACATCAAAATTGCGGGCCACATCGAAATACCCACCAGGTATTGATCTGGGACAATATAAAACTGCTGGAAATATTTTATTTCTTAATTAGGGTCTTTTGAAATATTTGCTTGCCGATAAACATTTTCATTTTCAGTGAATATGGTGCCTGCATGTCTTTTATCCACTTAAAATTGGCCAAGTCTTGCTTTCTTTTAAAGCTTTTAGTGGCATCATTATAATAATTCAAACATTCCACCGGTTGAACAGTGACATTACTACAACTATGATCTCATTGACGAATGTATTAGTATAGTATTTTATTTTTTTATTTTTGTGATTTCACAAAATCAAAGTTAAAGATCTACCTATTTACCCATTAACCCGTAACCTACTACATACATATAATGGACAATTCCATTTAAGTGACAAAGGGGTGTTTTGGGGAAAATGACTGATCAGTAGCTGAGTTTACTCGCAGGCTGATCTGGGTTTACAATGGACACAAAGGCTATTATAGTCATACGTAGCAGGTTAAGGGTTAATAGTTGAAAACTGAAGGATGGTTAAAAGGGGTCCAAAACTCAACACAAGTGTCAACTTCTAGATTACAAAAAAGTAAAGACAAAAATGGGCCAAAATGTCAGTGACCACAAAACCTTCAACATGGTAGGATTAAGAAGTGATTGAGACATGCGCTTACGGATAAAACTAACTATGAATGTCAAACAATTCCTGAGGATTGTGAAAATAAATAAATATTGATTGGATGTAAGGTCAGCCATTACATGGTACCGCCTTAATTTTTACTGGATAACCTGTTTAAAATTATCTATAAATGTTTTAATTTTATAATATGCAAATTTTTTAGCCGAAATTAAGGTTTTATTTCATACCGCAGCCAACCCTGTTTTCCCTTCTTGGAGAAGGGGTTGGATGGAGTATGAAAGTTAATACTCAGACCACGTAATGTTTTTTACGGTCGCCACATTGCACGATGATTGGTCCAGTTTACTTACCCACCAAATAACGGCAAAGTTACACTAAATATTGTTTATCAAAACTATATATCCAGGTGCTCAGGTCATATATAATAATTGTATGTGCCGATTAAAAGTAAACGGTTTCAGGGTTTCTTAAAATATCCAGTGATTAAATAGGTGTAAAATGAACTATGAGTTGGCAACGTCCTAATTCCACGTATCCAGTTTCTAGGGTTTGAGCCTACCTGGCTAAAGCCACTTATATTGTGTCTACAGAGTTTGAAAACATGCGAAGTTATATTATACCAGTATACCTCATCGTCAGTAAGGTTAAGAAACAGTGATACATCTGGTTGTAAAATTTGCCTGTCGATGGCGGGATAGTGACTTTTAGATAGAAAATAACATGAATGTTGACTTCAACCCATGGGTTTAATGTAAGTTCTTTTTCTTCAAATGTATATAGAGGATCTTACATGATTATTAAATCGAGTCTGACATGATATATGCCGAGGCTCTTGCCGAGCATTATATCATTTTTGCAAATGAGTTTAATAAATTCAATAATGAATAGAGAACGAATGTTATATTCTGATTTATCACCTAACTCACATATCGACTTTTATTGTAGTTAGCCTGTCGCTTTAACACGCGAATACACCGACATAAACTGTGGGAATTGGATCATATTATCTATTTTGTTTGACTAATTCGTACTAGGCTAATTTGCATACTTATATAGCTAGACTTAGTGGTATATCGAAAAATAGCGAGAAGGTGTTATATTCCACTCTCACACCATAAGTTTATGTGATAAAAGAACAGATCTACAGACCCAGTTGCATTCAAGTGCCCCAAAAATGCATTCCGTTTGTGTTTCGTTTGCGTTCCGTTTGCGCTCCATTAGTGCATTCCGTTTTTAAAATGAAAATCATTTGCGTTTTTGAATGCATTCTTCGTTTATAAACGAAACTATGCGTTCATTTAAATGCACGGAACGAACGCAACATAATGTGTGCGTTTAAATGCACAAACGGAGAAAATGCATTTGCGTTCTTTTCGTTTCAGCGTTTACCAATCGCAACATTTCTGACGGTTAACTATGCAATGATATCTAGTCATGCGATTCTTACCACGAGTCGGCGACTAACGTTTGTGATCATATTGAAGAATGTGTCCTTTGGTTGACATTATTTGGTGGTGCACATTGATGACTATTCTGTTTTCTTCCGGGATTTTGTCATTTTCATCAAAAATTCTAACATACTTGTGACACTATATCTAAAATATGCCGTCTGATTTTTACCAACATTATTTCAGTTTTATTATTGAATAATATAAAGTTTGTGCTTACACAATAAATACATTTCCTATTTTTAAATCAGTAAAAATGAAAGTGTGTAATCGTGCTCAAAAACACCATTTACACAGTGTATAATCTTTATATTAACAATAGTGCAAAATGCACTTTGTTTAAATCGAGACTTCAATTATGTACTCAAAACGGATAATATTGAAAGGTATTCCGAAATAGCGAAATGCATTTGCGTTGGTTTCGTTGCATATCGTTTTCAGCTGTTTTAAAAAATGCATTCATCGTTCGTTTTTTAAAACGTCTGAACGCTGAAAACGAACCAAACGAACCAAACGAAAGCAACGAACGAATGCATTTTTAAAGATATAGATTGTGCAACGTTCATTCTGCGTTCATTTTCCGTTCGTTCAGCATTCATTCTACATTTATTTGGGGTACTTGAACGCAACTGGGTCTGTAGCAGTGTGTACAGTGAACACATCATGAAATAAATAGCTGTTTCAAATAAAGAAGCTAAATTGTTATTGGCAACTTTTATTTGAAAAGAAGCTTTCACTTGTTTTATAATCTGCAGTTACTTTACTGACCATATGGAAAATGCCAGGTTGATACCAGTTTCATTCAATCTCAGCAGCTCTCTAACTTTCAGACATACTTAAATGTATCAAATAACAGATCTTGGCAAAGTTCAAGATACCGCACAGCCATTACATCATTGTAAAGCAAAATAGTGGTGTGAGACCTGAACACAAGTTTAATATGCATGACGAATAACTGGAGTTTTGTTTTATGATTCAAAATACAAATTGGAAAACACAACTACAAGTACATATATATTTAATATGATGACAACATTAGGAGTGCAATCTTACAGCACCATTACTGATAAGGCGACTGGTTTTAAGAATATAAAAGGTGACTTATCACGAGTTCAACAATAAAAACATATTGTACTCTTGAGACATATACTTTAGCAAGCGTCATCTTCCAATTGTTATGCATCTTTTGGAATATATACAAACAATATTGTTTCCTCTAAAATGTTCCAGTATCTATAAAAATTCTCACGAAGTGTCACTGTGTGATCAAACCCCTTGTGCATTAAAAACAGATGTTCGCCCTGTGAGACATCATGTTTTCCTGTCTGGCTAAAGCACTTGTCCACGACTCAGGGCAAGGGTACTGGTTTCTCTCCAGTATGTATTCGCATGTGTCTCTTTAAATGACCTTTCTGTGTGAGCACCTTCCCGCAGACAGAGCACTCAAATGCGTCAACACATTGGGTACCACTGGATGCTTGATTGCGCTGTTAAACCAAACTCATGCGCTGACAAAACTTCCAAGATAACGAACATTTCCTAATATCTGAAATGACACAGAAGAAACCATCAGTAGCTGACTTACATTGTTCTATAAACATGATACATGTAGAAGTATCTTGGCTTTGGACTTTACTCATCTGAATGACATAGTGTATTATGTTCTTTATGTGGTTCTATTGTTCTGTTCACTTGACTTTTTTATTTGCTCTATTTGAATTAGTTTTAGATGCAGAAGCATTTACAATAAAATGTTAACTGCTGTTACTCGTAAATGTTTAAACTTTAACATGCAATACACAAATGCAAAGCTACATCTGTAAAAATTGAATTTGATTTTCCACTGGTGGAGGAAGACCCCAGGTGCCCCTCGGGCAATTTTCGTGCACGGTGCAGGGAGTGGGCACCCACCGACGTTCCCCAAGCCAGCTGGATAGCTCCCTCACTATAAAGGACCTTTTAGGCCCATGAGAGATCGAACCCACAGTGATGAGGGTCAAATGACTAAGTCTTAGACTCCAACCACTCGGCCAACAGACACCCCAATTATTGAAGCAGAAAATAAACGAGGGAGAAAAAATGGAATGTTTTATACAAATTAAAGAGAGAAAATTGCAGTTTATATGTTCAGAAAATGAAATGATAAATGTTATTATTTCTGATCGATTTAATTTATTCGTCGTTACAGACAATTTCAGACATACACTCTTAAATGTTTTTTATAACAACAGTTACTATGGTTTTAAGCTTTTTATTGACAACATTTTAAAGTATTGTAGCACGAGCAAACATTCAATACTGTGTTATTAAGAGTGGACTATGATCATCATAAATGAAAAGTATTTTCTATTAGAGATAAACAAGAATTATTTAATAATGATAATGCCTAGCTATAACAATGTTTTGCTTAATCATTTCACTGCTTTTTCCTCTTGAAAATTGTTGATGTTAGAACAGAATAGCAGAATGCTTTGCTCAGTGTTCTATGATTTTCCCCATATACATGCTAAACTATAGGCTATTCAATTGGGATTTTTGCGTGAAGTAAATTGCTGTTCCGTTTATTGACTTTCTCCTCACTTTCAATCGTCCAATCAGATTAAAATAAACAATCATATGACCATTGTGTCATGTCTTACTCCTAGTTTTTTCATTAATTACTTACTCACACTGTGAATAGATCGAAAGAGTTTGTTGAGCACAGAAAAACAAACACTTTATAAACTTTAATATCTATAGCTGTGAATATTATATATATGATATATACTGAAAGGAAAAAGTAACGCGGCACGGGATTTCCGCTATTTATTGTATGTACAATATGATGCTGTTAATCGATTGGTACATGGCTAGGTAAGATCTTTCCTTTCGGAAGAAAGACTAAAACAACAAGTAACACAGCAAATAGTATTCCCAAAGTTTCATTATTGACAGAGTACGCGTTTGGCGCAAACTTTTGCAAACTCTTTACGTTAAATACAGTCTGAACTGGCTCAATTTTTTAAAGAGGCACACTTTAACATCTATGAATTTCTTGTTACAACATGTACTGTGATTAAAACGTCTACAACATCACAGTTGTGACTTTCTCTAACAGCAACCTTTTTTTTTACAAACATCTTGGGATTCTCCTTGGAAATATATATGGAATTAAGTGTGCAGTATATACGATACATAGCGAAAATTCTCGTGTCGCGATATTTTTCCTTTCAGTATATACATTCGTATAATATACTTATATAATATAAAAGCTGTGTTTAATACACATATTTACAGAAGCATAACATCTTCTAGATTTTGATGAGCTTCGGTTAGGGAAAATGAAAACCAAAAACCTAGATGTGGTGGATATTAACAAACTGGTCTTATTATTTATTCTAATGTACTTGACAAAAATCCTGCAATACGATTCGGTTGACTTTAAAAAAAAATTGACTATTAATTAATCCAGTGCATAACCCGTTGCAAATCCTGTCCGCTGAGATCGTAGACGTTAAACCGTCAAAAACTCTGAATGCATTGTGAGAAAAAATATCAAAAACACCGAAAATGCATTAGAAACGGGTCAACCAGCTACTGAAATGTTGACTTTTGCGACAGTATATGATCTCTTTATCACATAACTTATGACGTGGGAGTGGAATAACACCATTCTACATTTTGAATATACAACTAGTATATATAACTATGCAAATAAGCCTAGTACGCACTGTAAAAAAAAATCGGTAATGACTATGATCCAATTCCACGGTTTATGTAAGTTTCGCATGTAAAAGCGATCAGGCAAAATAATAGTCTAGATGTGAGTTATGTGATAAATAAACTAATATCTAACATTCATTCTCAATCAGTTAGTGAATTTATAAGAGCCTCGCATTATATCATTTTTGCCAACTCGTTTAACTAAATTCAGTAATGAATGAGTACTCAAGTAGATCCTCTATTTATAAAACAAAAGAAGGGCTGATTGACAACTTCATGCAAAGTTTATTTATACAACATGTGATAAGTGCTGGGAACAATAGTTAATTGGCAAAACAAAAGACCGGTCAGAAAAGAAATGTACAAACACCAATATATACACGAGGTATAACCTCAACAATGAATGGTGTTTAACGGCATGTCGACACATAAATAGAAGGTAACTTCAACAAACCCACAGATCTAAATCGAATATCCTTAAAATACGAAAGAAAAAATCATCTGCGCATGTATTAACCGAGAAAGGAATTCGTGATTGCACAATGTACGATGTCTGTGGTTCGACATCAAGCCACTGGCATGCTATATATTTCTGATCTTGATTTGAATGGTCTTACATCCCTTTTTTAGCACATGTTAGGCCATATATGGCAGTCATTTTTTTGTGGTAAAGGCAAACCACCCCATTTTCCCCGTATACCTCCTGCCAACCGTAAGAATAGACTACCTTTCTCATATGACAAGTATAGCTTCCAGTCTAACCCCAGCGGTGAGAGGCGAGAAAGTCTTAGACGCAGTTGTCTTTAAAAACTATCTGAATAGATTCGCATATACATTTGTATCAGTCTACATTTTATATAACATTGAACCATGTCATCTCCTTGATAAATTGTAAATTATTTTAACTACAAGATTTAAGATCAATTGTATGAAGGCTTGCAGGTTTGCTATGATGAACAGACACTATTGAAAACAATATTTCTATTGAATGAATGCAAGTAAAATTTAGATTACAGTACATTGTGTAGTACGGGGCAGTTGCTCGGACACATAAACAAACCTGAAGTGACAGAGACAACCATTTTACAGAAACATTGAATTGACATGTTGTTTAATGGTTCAGTCAACACAGTATAGGTTATTTAGAGCCGCCGACTAATATAGGGGAAGGATACATAGGAATCCAGGACCGTGCCCTACTCTTATTATCAGAGATACGATATTCACCTATGGTTCTTTAACCTGTTTAGAGGATAGATCGATCACAACGGGACCACACAGATTATGTCCCCATCCGAGGGACGAGGCTACGGGAAAAGTGTTTTGCCGCAAGAACACCCCGACGAAACTCTGTGGCACAAACTCGCCGCGATACCGACTGCGCCATGCAGTCAAGTACTGCATCATGTAACACAGACTAAATATGAATTAAAAGATCCAACAGTAATCTACAGCAGTGTGTTAACTTTTCCACACAAAAACTCTCATTTCGGAGCCTTCGGTGTGTACTGTATACCCTGTAACACCTCCGGGAGTTTTTATGTTTTATTTACAAGTATTAATTTTACATACTTATATCTATAACTAAAGACAGGACACGTGGCAGACGGTGTATTTTTTTCTAATCTAGACGCACTCATAACAGGGGAATTATGGTATATTGTGTCTTGCATATATGGACCGCTCATTAAATAAAAGGGGGAATGTAAAATCACTAAATTGTGGTATCAAGTTTTTACTTCTTTGAAAACTAAACCCAGCTGACGTATGAACGTTAAAGTTAGTTAACAATGAAGTTTGTTAACACAAGCAATACGTATTCACAACTCTTTTATATTTAATAGTTAATTTGTCGGAACTTTAAACACATTATTTTCTGTTCAAATCCACCTAGCCCAGTTTATTAGATCATACACACAATAAGCTGCAACTTCTCAGAAAACATTCACCACAAAAAGCGAAACTGCTGTGCATTCACCCACTCAGGAGAAATGAGCCCATTATCTCTAAGACTGGGAGATTTTAAACTTGAAACGACCAGCTGCCTTCACTTAAAACATGTCAAAACAGTTAGTATGGAGATGTTCTGCGATGCTGATTCCAAGACGCACAATTATTTCACAACTTTTACACTTGTAAAAAAACACATGCCAACATATCAAGTGTGATTAAGGCAAGTTGCCTTCATACCATCCTGGAATAGACAAGTGCGTAATCCGATGTTTTTTGCAATGTTGATTTCAAGGCGAATGATTTTCCACAATCTACTGACTACATGTGTATGGTTTCTCCCCAGTATGTGTCCTCATGTGCCTTGTCCAGTCAACCATTTCTGTGGGAACCGGTGTTTACACACATCACATGATGCTATACTTGGTTTTCCGAGGCGGGAACACCATATTTGACAAGGCAAGGGGCAAACTGTAAGGGCTGGTTCCTCTACCACCTGAAATATAAAATAAGATTATATGATTAAAACAAACAAGTTCATGAATGTCATGTAAATTCCCACATGCTGAAGACGAACACTATAAAATTAGTGAAAGTAGAAATTCTAACACATTTGAAAAGCCTGCAATCTGATTGGTGGATTGACTTTTAAATGTGTGACTATTAAATAGTGCAATACCACGTCACAAACCAAGTCATGTGAGTAAACTAACTCTAGAAGGGTGTTCCCTGCCATGTGCTTATTAGGAATTTGTGGCCAGTTATGAGCTTTGGTTAGGTGGCAGGTTGAAATTGTTATGAAAGGGGGAATTAACTCAGCCAAATGCACAGTCAATTGAACATGTGTACCAACATTCCTTGAGGTAAGATGAAGACGCAGGACGACACAAAAACCTGATTTCATTTAGTTTTATATAATTTTATGTGCTTGTGATGTCAGTTAAAAAACTGTCGAAAACGAATGGAATGTGTTTAAGGAACAATATTAAAAAGAACTAATCCGCCAAATAACAAGAAGATTACATTACAAAACTGTTTATCAAAACTCTATTCCAGGTGTTCACGTCATATAATAATGTATATGTCAGATCAAAAGTATGAGTTTATTCACGGTTCTTAAAGATACCCGTGAGTTGAATATGCGTAAATGAAGTAATGAGTTGGTAGACTCAATTCGACGCTCCAGTTTA
>JAWPHD010018201.1:0-40991 GCA_037043455.1 Cyrtodaria siliqua | reverse complement strand
CATTGTATAAGTGGTATAAATTGGTCATGGTAGTAATTGGTATCCATTGGTCATGATAGTAATGAATGTGAAATTCATATAACATCATGGTTATAATTAATGTGGTATACATAAGTCTTCGTTGTAAGAAGACCCATTATTTGTTTATATAAATTCGTTTTACGAACCCTCCTACCACAAAATGAAATTAGGTGTTTCATTTTTCCGTAGGGAATTTGATAGTTTATATTTTTACCTCCTCGCAGATTTTAATAGAACATTTCATTCTTTTCCTTTCAATAAAATAATTAAACTATGCTTTACCAATTTTTTTTTAAATTGTTTTCCCTTCCACCTACAGCAATTCTCTGTCTTGATGGTTCGTAAAACAAATAACAAAAGATAATGGCCTAAGGCTAAATGTGATATACATTGGTCATAAATGTGTTTATACATTGGTCATAAATGTGTTATACATTGGTCATAAATGTGTTTATACATTGGTCATGGTAGTATGTAATTATTGCAATCCTGTGAGGACGACAGTGAACATTTGTCAACCTTCTAAGGTTTTTTATTTTATTATACTGAAAATATGTTTTAAAAAAGATATTTGGTTCTGCTAAATATTCCTTTCAAATAAAACATGAGAAAACATTGTTACTTCTGTCTGTTCAAAATCACTATTCTCAGCACCAAGAAAATAAATTTCCGCAGATGGTCCTTTGTGTTCTTTCGGAATCTTCAGCTGTGAACTCATGAGTAAACTTTTCAAAATTTAATAATCTTCAGAAATTTGTGCAAACTGTGTCCGCCATTTAGTAAATGTTCACTGATTTTCGTCATTTTGCGCAGGTATTCATACTCCTACACTGTTCATCATAGGACGTCCCAATGCATATAAACTTGCTTTTGACTAAACAATCATAAGACAGTACAAATTATATATATATGAGGTGACATTACAAAAAATACTAGCATTCAGAGACTCACTCCATGGAGACATTACAAGCGATATGAGATATTACAAAAATGGAAAATAACAGTGTATGGAAATTTAACATGAGTGTGTGTGACATTCATTATTAATAAATATGGTATCAATGGCCATGGTAGTAAAAAATGTTATATGCATAGCTCATGGTAGTAATACACGGAGGTAATTCAGTGGTCATGGTAGTAATAAATGTGGTATTAAGTCTTAGTAGCCATGGTAGTATTAAATGTGGTATTTAGTCTTAGTAGCCATGGTAGTATTAAATGTGGTATTTAGTCTTAGTAGCCATGGTAGTATTAAATGTGGTATTTAGTCTTAGTAGCCATGGTAGTATTACATGGGATATACACTGGTCATGGTAGTAATACTTGTGATATACAGTGGTCATGGTAGTATAAAATGTGGTAAAGAGTAGCCATGCTAGTTATACATGTGATGTACTTTGGACATGTTAATAATCAATGTGGTATGCAGTGATCATGGTGGTATTACAATACAAGGGTCATGGTACTTGTGCAATGAACTTTGTGAATATCACCAACAAGTAAGAGGACTTAAGAAGCAGCTTCAGCCATATGCAAATCCAGGGTACAGACAAACTATGCCTATATCCCAGTGTTAATAAGAATGGTATGGAACATGGTAGACATTGCCCAGTACAAGACAATCTCCTACACCACCAAACACACATCCAATCAATACATACTAGGGGGCTCACATAGAAAGCAGACAAGGACAAGCATAACTTAAGATTAAAACGAGCACATGGAGATCATGATCCACCAAAATGGAACGATTGGAACGGTTGCATGTCAACAGGATGCAGACATGGTTACTGAGGAGAAACCCAAAAGAATAGAACAAACATGTGTCTATTTATCTGTGGTGGTGGTGGTGGTGGTGTAGGAGTGGGGAAGGTGTGGGGTTTACATTTACAGGCTTGCCATTGTTATTTGATGTATGCAGCGAGTTTCATTGAAATATATGAAGCTGCTTAACAAACTTTAACTGAAACTCTAAGTTGAAAGAAAATATCATCTGGCTAAAATGAAATAAAAAGTTATAAAACATGTGTCTGTAAGTGTCCTTGGTGACTCTGATGACACTTGTCAAGCTCCTTTGACAGAGATATATGGCTAGCGGGTATTGAAATAAATGGACTTGCCAACAAATAAAACAAAATAAATTCTAAGTCGAAAAGGAGCTACATCTTTTTTCTAAAATACAATACAGAAAATATTTATCCAGAAAAAGGGCCATAATTTTGCTAAAATGCAATACAGAGTTATGGAACATGTGTCTATTAGAATCCATGCTTTACTGAAGTTGTATTAATAACAATCACCGATTGAAATACCAGGACTTGTCTGAAAACTTTAACCACAATTTTGAAGTCGAAAAAGGAAATAACTTTGGTTAAATGCAATACAGAGTTAATATGGAACATGTGTCTACTAGTTCCCTTGCTGGGTTTTCCACAGAAATTATTGAAGGGATAGGGGAAATTAAATTGCGAGGGAGTTACCTTTCGGTGACCAATATTTTCTTGATTTATTTAGATGCTATTTGAAGTATATTTCAACTGTAAATAAAAGGATTTTAGAAGTATAACCAACAAGGAGCTATTCGTAGCCAGGTATAATGCATTTTGCAGATTGTTTGCTGCTTTAAGGGATAGCGAGAGGGATCAAAGGATATGGGGTTACTTAACAAAGGATAGGGGGAATATGCTCTTAAATGGCCCGTGGAAGACCCTTGATGTTCCAAGCTTTACTGAAGTTTTGTTGACGTACGACTTTCAGTTGTTAAAATATATGGTCTTGTCAAAAAAGAACTTAAACCAGAAATTCAAAGTAAGAAAATGGCATGCTTTTGCTTAAATGCAATACAGAGTTATGGAACATGTGTCTACCAGTGTCCTTGATGGTACTGATGATATATTTCAAGTTTCACTGACCAGTGGTTGCTGAAATAATTGGAATTTGCCAACGTACAGCTGAAAACCAACGTCGACGCAGAAGTTGAGTAGATCTACAACAGCTCTTCATATTCTACGAATAGTAAAACTTAAAAAAAAAATATTCTGGCTTTCAAGTTGACGAAAGAAAAAATCTGCGGGGTATACTAAGCGAAATAAAAACCCCGGCTTTAAAAAAAATGCAAAAAACATATTCCGGCTGAAAGGAAATTCCCATCCCCCCCATGCCACCCCCCACCCCCCAATCCCACAGGAATCAAAATGTTCGGTCCCTTAAAAACAAACAAATCAAGTGTGTGTGAATCAACAATTATGCTACCCCCACCCCCCACCCCCCCATCCCCACGCCCCCCAGGAATCAAAAATGGTCTGTCCCTTACAAACAAACAAATCAAGTGTGTGTGAATCAACAATATTATGCTAACACATGTATTTCTCACAAATATTTCATTTGAACTCATTTATTCCATGTTTTCGCTATTCAGTACTTTAAATACGTTCAATAGTTTGTATTTTAAATTTTACAAAACTGTTGACATACTGCCAGGCTAGTTTTGAGCGTTTACCTGACCTTAAACTGGTTTACATTCGGTGGGCATATACACTGAACGGTATCTTCTCAACCGGGTCAGAATGTATTGTATAGTATAACTATGTAACCGATACATTCTAACCCAGTTATCGTACATGGATCACGCCCGACTCGTCTTAAAATAACAGCATGTGAAGGATATATAACACATTTACCATGGAAAAAGGTAAATATTATAAGTTTGATGGCTGTCCATGTCTCTCTTATAACTCTTAACATGTTACTGTTTAATCAATGTTTAAAACAATTTAAGTGTAATTATTATAAAGACATATAACACTGCTATAAAAGAATGTTAGAATGTATCGTTTTACCGTTCTAGTGCATATCATGTATACAATGTAAACAGTCAATTTTGTATTTTTTTAAACTAATACGGCGCAGTGTAGTCGTATTCATAATTTTGATAGAGCATCATCCAAAAAATTGACCATTCAGTGACCAGTTCGGTAGGTGATAAACTCGATCGGTCTTTATACTTGAAGTTCAACCAAGTTTACTGTTAAAACAGTACAGTGTGATTCTTTTAAAACCCTGCATAATGCATGCACATTGATGCAAATTGATTCTATGTGTGTATCTTTCAAAATCAAAATCTTGAAAATTATTGTCTTTTTGATCTGCCACAGATTTTTATTTTACTATAGAACCTAATGATAAAAACCGAGTAACGCAAATTGTATCACCTACTGAAAATAAGATAAAATCTCAACATCTCTGCAATTGAAAATTATGAATACCTTTATTATATAAGTTCGGTGTAAGGAAAATGATCATTAAAGTCCCGATCCCGCACATTTACAACAGATGTATAAAATGTATTTTACATACATTAGACGGAAAATAGCTTCCTCTGATTGGTTAAGATCTCAAAGTTGTCATGATGATCACGTGATACTGATCAGTCCAGTCAGGTTAACTATCATTCAGCGTTGGGAAGCGAACGACTACCGGCGTGGTTATTTAAATTTAAATTTTAGAGGAACAACGGTTTCTAGTGGAACATATGATTTATATGTGAATGATAGTTTATCGAAAAAGTGAAATTATTGAAGATATTAGCATAATTATTATTCATGATATATATGAATTCAATTGTTTAAATTGTTTTAACATATGAGCAACATGTCTGCATGTCAATTATGCCCAATCTTATAATAAATTATATATTGCAAACCATTGTTTGTATTGTTTGAGGTCTGGTTAAGTTGGGGGAATTTTCTAAACCTACTGACGACAAGTTATATAGACACAATATATAAAACGGACAAACTTCAAAATTGGAGCTTTCAGTTAAAGAAACTAACGACAAACATTGCACAACAAAACCGTTTATCAAAACTATTGTCCACGTGTTCAAATCATATAATAATGTATTCTTGAAATACCCGTAATTGAATATGCGTAAAATGAAGGATGAGTTGTTATCTCTAAATTCGACGCTTCAGTTTCGGTTAAAGCCGTTTATATAGTGTCTATAAAGTTTGGATTCTCAAAATGCGTAAATTATATATATACTTCGTCGTCAGTAGGTTTAGAAACGGTGTACATTGTTGTTAAATTTGGCTGTTGTTGGCGGGATAGCTTCTTTAAGAGTTACTTACTCATAATTCATTTTACGCATATTTTATCGCGTGTATTTTAAGTACCCGTAAATAGACCTATCTTTTAATCTGCACATATACATTATTTTATGACATGAACACCTGGGATAAACGATTTTGAAGTGTACCTTTCCTCTTTATTTGGCGTCTTAGTGCCATTAAGTAAAACTGAAAGTGCTATTTGTATGATAAATGCATATGTATGTATCATGGCATGTTATAAACATGACGTTAGAGCAGGCTTGGACTTCGATGAAGCAAGCGCCTAGAAGAAATTATTTTCTTCTAATTAAATGTTTTTTTTGTTGGAAAAGCGATAATATGCATTCGATTTAAATTGTTGACCTTAAAGGTCTTCTTTTTTTTTTTTCATCTTATTCTACCGTAAGTTTAAAGACATTATTGGTGCAATATTATCAACAGTTAATAATAAGCAAGCACAATTTGGTTATAATCGATATTCATGATTGAACAAATGCAAGTTATGCAGAATAACAAACGGGACGTCGTGAGTTTTTAAACAAGAGGTCAATGACCTTGAAGCTCTACTGATTGATTTTGATTTCAGGAAGTAGTCGCTACAAACTTGTTTTTTGAAAATTGATTTTTAGCCGTGGCGGCCATCTTAAATTTCCGGCCGACCTGAAATTTCGCTAAGATCAATTAGACATTAGGAGCAACATTCCTGTGAAGTTTCATGAAAATCCGTCAAGTAGTTTCAGAGGAGTAGTCGCTACAAGTTTTCATTATATAACTCTATGTAAACAAAGATGGCCACTGACAGCCATGTTTAACATCGAATCAAAACGATTTTTGACAAGCTGATCATGTCATGCTGATCTTTTTAGAAAAAGTCCCATATCAATATCACTTATAGTTTTCAAGAAGTAGTCGCTACAAACTTGTATTTTGAAAATCTATTTTTAGCCATGGTGGCCATCTTGAATTTACGGCCGACCTGAAATTTTGCTAGGATCAATAAGACATCAAGAGCAACATTCGCGTGAAGTTTCATGAAAATCCGTCAGGTAGTTTCAGAGGAGTAATCGCTACAAGTTTTCATTATATAACTCTATGTAAACAAAGATGGCCACTGGCAGCCATGTTTAACGTCGAATCAAAATCATGTTCGACTCGGATAACCATCATGTCATGCTGATCATTTTAGAAAAAGTCCCATATCAATATCACTTATAGTTTTCAAGAAGTACTCGCTACAAACTTATTTTTTAAAAATCTATTTTTAGCTGTGGCGGCCATCTTGAATTTCTGGCCGATCTGAAATTTTTCTAGGATCAATTAGACATTAAGAGCAACATTATTGTAAAATTTCATGAAAATCCGCCAAGTAGTTTCAGAGGAGTAGTCGCTACAAGTTTTTACTATATAACTCTATGTAAACAAAGATGGCCGCTGGCAGCCATGTTAACGTCGAATCAAAACGAATTTTGACAAGGACCAACATCATGTCATGCTGATCATTTTAGAAAAAGTCCCATATCAATATCACTTATAGTTTTCAAGAAGTAGTCGCTACAAACTTGTATTTTGAAAATTTATTTTTAGCCGTGGCGGCCATCTTGAATTTTCGGTCGACATGAAATTTTGCTAGGATAAATTAGACATTAGGAGCAACATTCCTGTGAAGTTTCATGAAAATCCATAAAGTAGTTTCAGAGGAGTAGTCGCTACAAGTTTTCGTTATATAACTCTATGTAAACAAAGATGGCCGCTGGCAGCCATGTTTAACGTCGAATCAAAACGATTTTCGACAAGGACCAACATCATGTCATGCTGATCATTTTAGAAAAAGTCCCAAGTCAATATCACTTAGAGTTTTCAAGAAGTAGTCGCTACAAACTTGTTTTTTAAAAACCTATTTTTAGATTTGGCGGCCATCTTGGATTTCACATCAACATGAATTTTTGCTAGGCTCAACTAGACTTCATGGGCAACATTTCTGTAAAGTTTCATGAAAATCCATTCAGTAGTTTCAGAGGAGTAGTCGCTACAAAAAAAGTTTACGGACAGACAGACGGACAGACGGACGACGGACACCGCACCACGGCATAAGCTCTGCTGATCTCTGATCAGTCGAGCTAAAAATCAAGATTGCCGTGTGTCCCTTTAGAAGACAAAATGACATTATATATTATATAAGATTGTATTGGCGGTCAATGTGTGTGAATTTTTTAGCTCCAGAGAAAAACAGACGTTTTAGGTATTCTCTTTGATTTATTATCAATATTTCCGATGGCGGAGGTGACACTGGCGGAGGTGACAGAGACTGTAGTGATCAAGAAATGATTGAGTCAAATTCTGAAAATTGGTTGTATAATGTAGATCTTGAAAATCGTTATGAAATTAACAGTGGGAGGGGTAACGATGGATGGCGGGTGAAAAATCGAAAACCTAAGCGTAGACGTCTTAGTACTTCTAGTATAGATACACATAGCTTTCATACAGTGTGTACTGATGATAAACTGGTTGTGTTGTTTGAAAAACTCAATGTGGCTGAGAAAAAACAAGATATTCTTAATGAAGATATGAAGCGGTTTTGGAATTGTTCAAATAGAGACAAAAAGCACAAACAAGTAAATATAAATAAAATAAATTTAATGTCCCTAAAGAGTCCTATTTAAAGTGTAAAAGATTTTGAATATTATGCATAACATAATCATTGTATTGGACATTAAAAGTTGAGTCTGAGGGTATACTTAAGTCAAGAAGTTTTTTGAAGCTTTATATGACGACGATTATCACCCCAGATCTGACGAGAAGGAGAGTGCATCGTACGGAGCGAGTTGTTGATGTGCCTACTAGTAAACTTAAAATGTTGTCGTACAGGTCAATAGATATAGAATCACGAAGTCACAGAAACAATTTAATATTTTGGGGCATAACCGAACGATCGCCAAAAAACTGTGACCAAATTATAAAAAACTTTCTAACAGATGAGATGGATATTGACCGACCCCATCGTTTAGGGTTACATTTTAGAACGGTGGACCCAAAACGTCCCATTATTGTCAGATTCCGGGACTATTCCGACACGGAATATATTATTCAACGGGCATACAAATTACAAGGGACCAATTTCAGAATAGATCGAGATTAACCCCGCGAAATCGCGGATGCCAGGAAACAGTTGTACCAAAGTGAAGATGTGTGGCATTTTCAGGGAGTAGGAAACATAAATATATTTGTATCCGTCTTTAAGCAAAGGTTTACTGACAATTTTATATAAAACTGGAATGAACGAGTAACAGATTCGTCTAGGGCTAAAACATATTCGCTTTTTCAAGTGTTTGCATATAAATCGTACCTAGATATAATAAAAGTACGTAAATTTCGCTCAGTACTATCAATACTTAGAATGTCTTCACATAGGATACAAATAATACCTGTAAACGAAAGAAAATGCATCGTGTGTAATAAACTTGAAGATGAATTTCATTTCGTCATGGAATGTGCACTGTTTAATGAACTAAGACATAAGTACATTAAACATTATTTCTGACGAAAGTCAAATATTCCTAAATTCATCGAATTGTTAACATCTGAAAACGAAAACATTGTCAAGAACCTGGCACAATATATTTCTAATAGTTTCAGAATTCGAAACGAACTTAACTATATTAATTAATGTCTGCTCTCCCATATTTCTTTAACCAACCATATTGTCAAATATTAATTAGACGCATATGTGTGGGGCTTAGAGTTTATAATCCATTTTCATCGTGTAACTTGTTATCATTATATTGATATTCATAACTATATGTATTGTTTGTTAAACATTTAAATATTTCATAATCCTAAACTGTAACCTGCCATTGACTTTATGTAAATATGTTATGTTAAAAGGTATACTCATGGACCAAATGGTCTTTTGCATTACGCTCGGTTTGTCTTTACTTGAAAACATATTTCACGCACCAATACCATAATGACCTTTCGTATCAAAAGTTAGCCATAGCTTGACAAAGATTTGCGTGAATGCTTTGTTTGTTGCAACTAACACGTGTTACTATAAATACATCGTTTGTTATTGACATGAATGTCATTTCTTCATATTTACTTCTTTTTCTTTGCTTCCATGGGTTTTGCGCGCAATATGACCTATCATTCGTTCGTTCCTCTCGTTCGTTCGTTCGTTCATTCATTCATTCATTCATTCACTCCATGGGGCCTTAAACACCATTAATTATTCACTGACTGACTGAATGACTGACTGACTGACTGACTGACTGGCTCGCTCGCTCGCTCACTCACTCACTCGGGGGTGGGGGTTGAATTGAATGTTTTTAACGGGTCATCAACACAATATAGGTTATTTAGAGCCGCCCAGAGAGCGACAATGCTGAATAGGAATCCGGGAAGCGGCCTACAATTCCTAACGAATTTATTCCTATGGTTCTTTATTGTGCTCGGATGATACACGGGACCGCGCAGTTTACGTTCCATCAAAGGCACGAAGTGAGAAGTAAATAAATAACAGTAAATAATTTTAAAAAACAGGTTTAATGGACGGAATGAAGTCGGAGTTTAGCCGAATTGGAATTTAACGGCATGCCACCACAAAAATGGCCCCAACAGAACTCCATTTACTTCTAGATAAAACATATGCAGAATGGGCATAGAACCTTCTCATCTGCAGAACTGCAGAACGGCAGTTGTTGCAAATTCTGTTATAAACACTCCATCTTTCACTGGAGCCACGATCATTGTTTTCTGCCACTACTCAAGTAGCACATGAAATAATACAGGGATGACGATTAAAATATTTAATGAACATGGCAAAAATGACACAATGAACATGACTTCGGGGGAATTTTACCCCGTTTATACATGTAACATTATCAACACATGTTTACTGATAAAGTTGCGTTGGCCGATTGGTTAGCATCTTTGCAACTCTTTCAAAAGGTTTCGGGTTCGAATCACAGTGCGGTCACATCTCAGAATTTTAAAACATACCCCCGCAGTAGTTTACTCGTGCAAGGTATTTTGAAACTATGCCCTCTTTCAAGTGGAGTGTAAAGCCGTCGATCCCATTACAGGCAGAGCCATACCCGTCTGTAGAATTTCCGATGTCCGAATCGGAATTCCGAAGATTTCCGTGGAAATATATCGGAAATTACATAAAATGTTCGGAAAATAAGTCCGAATTCGGAAAACCATACATTTCTTCGGAATATTTGTCGGACTTCGGAATTTTTTCCGCGGACAATATTCGGACATTACATAATTTTTCGGCAAATGAGAACTTAGTCGATTTATCATTCGGAAACTGCTTCAGTGTATGGACATAGTCATTTTTTGATTCGGAAAAGAACTTAGAAATTTTTAACATTATTCATTTTCAGCATAATTTAAGTTATTTTTTCAATTGAAACATTTGCGGTGAAATTGATGTATTTTACGCGTATACACCAAATACATTTAATTTAACGCGAAATTTACTACTAGTCTAGGATTCGTGACAGGTAATTTTTTAACTTAGAAATTGTTATGCAATGTGTGCTCTTCTCTAACAAGTTACTTTGAATGGTGTTTTACGTCATTCTTAACACATGTTAGGCCATATAATTATGACAGTCAATTTTTTGTGGTAGTTAGATCTTTCTCTTTTTGATACACAGAAATTCTACACTATAAAAGTGTTTTTATACTATAATATAAAAAAACCTTACTATACTATATGCAAATAAGCACTACAATTCTTTTTAATTAAAAAAAAAAGTATATATTGTAAGTGCTTATTTACAGTAAGAATTAAACAATCTTACTCCCAGATTATTTAGTACTAACCAGCATCTTATATATAAAGACCCTGTACTAACTTATTCTCATGATACACTTTTGATCATGAATACTTGAGATAAGCTAATTAATACAGATATCCAGCACTCATACTAATAAATTTATGATACCCATATGCTATAATGTTACTCTGATCACATCTGATGTGTGTAATTTAATTAAGACCTTAGGAGCTGACTGTGTTACAGTTAGTCATGTGACTTTTATTAGCCAATGGAACTGGTGCTACTATATTCAAACACAAGTGAGTGTGTTTATACAGAAATATCTGGCATATTTATTTGGAACAATAATAAATAATTATGAAATATTGTTTTTAAAAGTGACTTAGGAGTGATACATTAACTTATAAAACAAGGATATACAGGCAGGATACCATAAAAGCATGGATATACAGCAGTATGTAGATCTATGATAAAAGTAAGTCTTATTATTAAAAAGTTATAGAATCAAGATGCCGCCAGAATTTGTGCATGATGTTTAAGCTTTCAAAGCATTATATGAGCTTAATTAATAGCAGGACCTGTTAACTAGAGGGCCACATGGAAGATTAGTTCACAAACTAAATGTTCAATAAATAAAGTCTATTATTATTATTATTATTTTAAAATACAGTCCCTGTTAAGTCTGTACAAGGATTTATGGATGATTTGTGTATATGTACATGTAGATCTATAAGAATATAATTATATTAAACCGAACAGGTATTCATAATACAGTCTAAATTACATTGATTCATTACTGTACTGTATTTCCAGTTCGCTACATGTTACATTCAACAAAAAACAAATTATTGTGATAACTATTTGAAAATGTGTAAATGGCGATAATGCATATAAGGGAAGTAACTCAGCAGGCCATTTCGGACACAAACACGTTCGCCTAATGTAGAAAAAATTACTTCAAAACTGGCAGTTACAAGGTTAATTTTTACTATATCAGTACACATTGAAATAATATATTATTTACATTTGCAGCAGGCCATTATGAACCTTTTGTCAATATGCATGACTAATATAATTAATAGATTTGCTTCTGCAGAAATTTGAAAGCGAATGATTTTCTTTGAACGATTTTCCAAAGAGAACCAGATTGTTCCGGAAATCAAGAAAGCAATTGGAATAATTTCAACAACAGAATTGCGATGTTTTTCTGCTGGTAAACACAAATTAAATCTGAATATTTTCTGAACCAAATCGAAATTTTGTCAAAGAAGATCAGAAATCGGATACATGTCCAATAAGAGGAAAGAACGATTAGTAAAAAGTGGAATTTGTTCCGCTTTTCTTTATTCAAAAATAAATTTTAATTGTTTTTTAATTTTAAAGATTATTTCTGTCTGAATATTTTCTGAATAAATGCGGATGTCCGAATATTTTCCGAAAGCAATACCAATGTCCGAATATTTTCCGAAAGAAATGCCGATGTCCGAGGAAATGCCGATGTCAGCATATTTTCCGAATATTTTCCGAAAGTAATACCGATGTCCGAATATTTTCCGAAGGAAATTCCGATGTCCGAATATTTTCCGAACTATTGCTGATGCCTGAATGTTTTCCGAAGAAATACGTATTCGGACAATTTTGTCCGAAGAAATCGGAAAGCCGAAGACTTTCCGAGGAAAATGATTTTGTCCGTGGAATCTCTTTGTTATTTTTTTCCGAAGTCCGAATTATTTTCTATTAAAACCTATGTCCATTACTCCGAAGACCGGAATTCCGAATTTATTCCGCGGCTTTTTTTCGGAATTCCGCGGAAATTATAGAGACGGGTATCCCGTTCACGTTAAAGATATCGCTGAACTTTTGTGTTTTCACAACCGTAAACCTAAGTCGTGGTTTCATATGTCCCCAATAAAGGTTTTTAAAATAAAAAAAGAATAAAAAGAAGAAGAAAGACAGAAAGTGTAACATGAAGTGTAATGAACCCCAATCAATACACATTAGAATCTATTTGTAGTAACACACGCTCGACTTCTGTCTGTTACAAACAAACAAAACATTTACACAAGCTCGACTTCTGTCTGTTACAAACAAACAAAACATTTATTGAATACTATGGGAAGCCATAACCGTCAAAATGTGGATATTTACAAACCATTCAATGACAGGCCATTTAATTCAACATGAAGTCATTTGATGACGTACATATTGATTCGATGCGACGTGTAAACTCGGTTCATTCGTTACAAAGTGAATTGATACGGTTCAAAGTGAAATGATACGATGTAAAATTTCAAACCATACGACGCAAAGTCAATTGATGACGTGCATATTGATTCGATGCGACGTGTAAATTCTGTTCATTCGTTACATAGTGAATTGATTCGGTTCGAAGTGAAATGATACGGTGTAAAATTTCAAACCATACGACGCAAAGTCATTTGATGACGTACATATTGATTCGATGCGACGTGTAAAGTCGGTTCATTCGTTACAAAGTGAATTGATACGGTTCAAAGTGAAATGATACGGTGTACAATTTCAAACCATACGACGCAAAGTCATTTGATGACGTACATATTGATTCAATGCGACGTGTAAATTCTGTTCATTTGTTACATAGTGAATTGATACGGTTCGAAGTGAAATGATACGGTGTAAAATTTCAAACCATACGACGCAAAGTCATTTGATGACGTACATATTGATTCGGTGCGACCTGTAAACTCGGTTCATTTGTAACAAAGAGAATTGATAATGTTCGAAGTGAAATGATACGGTATAAACTCGGTTCATTCGTTTTACAAAGTGAATTGATATGGTTCGAAGTGAAATGATACGGTGTAAAATTTCAAACCATACGACGCAAAGTCATTTGATGACGTACATATTGATTCGATGCGACGTGTAAAGTCGGTTCATTCGTTACAAAGTGAATTGATACGGTTCAAAGTGAAATGATACGGTGTACAATTTCAAACCATACGACGCAAAGTCATTTGATGACGTACATATTGATTCAATGCGACGTGTAAATTCTGTTCATTTGTTACATAGTGAATTGATACGGTTCGAAGTGAAATGATACGGTGTAAAATTTCAAACCATACGACGCAAAGTCATTTGATGACGTACATATTGATTCGATGTGACGTGTAAACTCTGTTCATTCGTTACAAAGTGAACTGATACGGTTCGAAGTGAAATGATACGGTGTAAAATTTCAAACCATACGACGCAAATAGAAATCATTCAGTGCAATGACAAACCATTTGACAAAAAAACTAATGCAATACAATCAAATACAAGTTGGTACGATGAAAACTTAAACGATTCATCGAAAAATGTGAAGTGATACAGAACAAAGTAAATCAGCATGATGCAATATGATCAGTTTTAACGCAAACACATTTAGTCTGGTGGTAAGTAAATTGATCGGGCGAAAACACAGTCGGTGCGATGCAAACGCAATCCGTTCGACTGAAACTGATTTCATTACGTGCAAAGTGAAACGGTGCGACATCTAGCGGTGATATTTGCCACATCACTTGCAGGGTTATTTCCCCTACATAACATATATATTATGATAAATCAAAGTACTAACAGTACTGAGAATGCAAGGTTTGATAGGAAAGACTGTATGAATATTTGCACGATCAAATTTCCATAAACATGATAAATTTTACATAGTTTTAGCCAACTTGGCGATCTTTGGCGACCTACCAAAATCTTAGAGGGTCAATCCATTCCAAATATATTGTGATCAATTGTCATTAAACTGTTTCAGATCTAGACTAGAATATTATTTTATGAAATTGCTGATGGATAGTCAGATTTGTGATTTGTGTTCATTGCCAAACTGTCACTCAAGATGACCTCCATGTCTAAAATTATGTAATTTACACAGTAGCGTGTATTAAGTAGTCTTCCGGGAACAAGATGCACAAGAGGGCCTGTATCACTCTACTGGCTTGAATAGTCTAAGGCCGGAAAACAGTTTTTGTCTCGCCTATTCGAAGAAAAAAAGTGACATAGGTGTTGCTTTTCCGGCGGCGGCGGCGGCGGCGGAGGCGTCAACATTCAAGTTTTGCGTTTAGGTCATTTCATAAAAAAATATTCTAGTATAGATTTGAAACAGTTTAATGACAACTGATCACAATATATTTGGAATGGATTGACCCTCTAAGATTTTGGTAGGTCGCCAAAGATCGCCAAGTTGGCTAAAACTATGCAAAATTTATGGAAATTTGATCGTGCAAATATCCATACAGTCTTTCCTATCAAACCTTGCATTCTCAGTATTGTTAGTACTTCGATTTATCATATATGTAGGGGAAATAACCCTGCAAGTGATGTGGCAAATATCGCCGCCAGATGTCGCGCCGTTTCACTTTGCACGTAATGAAATCATTTTCTGTCGAACGGATTGCGTTTGCATCGCACCGACTGTGTTTTCGCCCGATCATTTCACTTCGAACCGTATCAGTTCACTTTGTAACGAATGAACAGAGTTTACACGTCGCATCGAATCAATATGGACGTCATCAAATGACTTTGCGTCGTATGGTTTGAAATTGTACACCGTATCATTTCACTTTGAACCGTATCAATTCACTTTGTAACGAATAAACCGAGTTTACACGTCGCATCGAATCAATATGTACGTCATCAAATGACTTCATGTTGAATTAAATGGCCTGTCATTGAATGGTTTGTAAATATCCACATTTTGACGGTTATGGCTTCCCATAGAAACCTTTGTCATATTAACGCGGCTTTTGCTTTCCGAGGGCTGGCGTGGCGCAGTTGGTAGCGCGGCGGATTTGTAACCGGAGGCGCCGGGTTCAATCCTCCGTGGTGCATGCCACTGAGTTTCGTCGGTGTTCTTGGGCAAGACACTTTTCCTAAGCCTCCCGGATTCCTATGTATCCTTCCCCTCTCTCTGGGGCGGCTCTAAATAACCTATACTGTGTTGATGAGCCGTTAAACAACATTCAGTTCAATCGTGCCGCCGCTAGGAGTTTACCTAGCTTTGTATAACTTGCGGAATTGTTGAAATTGTTGAGTGGAATAATATTATTTAGATAAATGCTAGGAGAGAAATCTCGAAATCCCTCCTCTCCCCAAACCCTAAACCACCTTTCAACCCCCAACCAAATTATTTGACTATCTCAGTGTTGACTTTTATTACAAATTATGCAGCAAGCGTTTGATATGGGCGCTTATTGAATTATTTTGCGCCAAGGGTTAAAACTCTATGCTTATTCCAAAATGAATAGTTGTTTTTGTGTGTTACACGTTTCTTTCGTTTTAATTCAGTGGACCTGGAACAATCAAGATCATGTGCAGTGCTCGTGACGGGTGCTTCAGGGTTTCTCGGTCAACACGTGGTCGGGTTACTGCAGACGCATGCAACCCACGTGACGGATATTCGTGTGTTGGATGTCGTTCCGTACGTCAATAGGTTAGGTAGGTCATTTAAACAGTGAAAATCTAGCAGCGGCACGATTGACCTCGGACAGAAAAAGGTCACGTTAGTATGACATGACAAAGGTTTCAGTAAATGTTTTATTTGTTTGTGACAGACGTCAGATTGTAATGTCTATTTTTGCTTGGGGTTCATTTAGGTACCGACCATTTTGATTTCTGGCTGGTGGTGTGTGTGTGTGTGGGTGTGTGTGGGGGAGTGGGGGGTGGGGGGGGGGGGGGGGGTCCCTCAAAGTGTGGAAAAAATAAATAATCCAGCCTTCTCTCACATTCTTGGAACAAATAATCTGGCTATGAGTCCAATTAGAGGAAAAAATTAATCTGGCTCCATCTTCAGTCTATATGATAAATGATAAATGTAGATCTACTCCATCAGCCACTGGATTCAACAGGGAAATGTTTAACCACAATCTGGCTACATCCACAACTTCTGCTCAGAAGTTTATCGAAATCTCCAGTTGAGTTTAGAAGACAGTGATAGTATTCATGGTTGTAATAAATGTGATATTTATATAAATTCATGGTTATAATTAATGTGGTATACATACGTCATGGTTGTAATAAGGCCATTATTGTTTGATAATTCATTTTACGACAAAACAAAATTACAAAACAACGACAAAACAAAATTAGGTATTTTATGTTTCCATAGGCAATTTGATAGTTGTTTTTTTTCACCTCCACCCAGATTTTAATAGAACATTTGATTCTCTTCCTTTCAAATAAAATAAACTATGCTTCAAATATATCAAATGTTTGAAATACTTTTCCCTTCCTCCTATAGCAAGTCTCTGTCTTAATGGTTCGTAAAATAAATAATAAAAACTAATGGAATCAAATGTGTTATACATTGGTCTTGGTAGTCTGTAAATATTGCAATTTTGTGAATATTTGTCAACCTTCTATATGGAACTTGTGATTTTGCCTATTAATATTTTCAGTGCATTTCCCTTTATATGTGGTAGAACTTTCATGATATGCAGTGCATTTTTAATTATATTCGGTAAATACATCTTTATATGTGGTAGAAAAGTATTTATATGCAGTAGATTAATCATTATATGCGATAGATAAGTCATTGAATGTAGTAGATAAACCATTATATGCGGTTCAGTTATCATTATATGTGGTGCATTTATTACTATATGCAGTAGTTTATCTAATATATGAGGTCCTTTGAACATTATATGAAGTAGGTACGAGTATATATTGATATGCAGTGCTTCTGTTGACTTTATATGTGGTACGTATCGTAATATACGTGGTGGATACATCTTTATATTCGGTGGTTTCAATTCCATTATATTCGGTACAAACCGCTTTATACGTGGTGCATTTCTTATGATATATGCCGTGTAATTTCTCAAGCCCAGTAATCGACGTCATCAGCAGGTCTACGAGATGATCATCCATAACGAAGATTTGTCTCGACTCGGTAAATAAACACACGCATTTCAGCTCTTATTCTCAGTCCATAAAGATATAATTATGTCTAAAGTATCACAATCAATGGTAAAAAGACTCGGTTAATATTCACTTAGCGAATTGAGAGCAGAATCAAAGAAGTTATTTTAGCGAGATGATTCTCAGCGTTTTTTTCATTTTTCACTTTCTTTGATTCTGCTCTCAATTCGCTAAGTATTAGCAGAAGTGAATATTAACCGAGTCTTTTTACCATTGATTGCGATACTTTAGGCACAATTATATCTTTATGGACTGAGAATTAGAGCTGAAATGCGTGTGTTCACTTACTGAGTCGAGACAAATCTTCGTTCGTGCACCTGCTGATGACGTCGATTACTGGGCTTGTATTATATACTCTGGTATTTTCCTTATGATGAATCGGAACACTCGGTTTTTTACAACCTACCCCTATTTTTTTTCAATCCGTTAGCGGTAACAACCATTGTTTTTTTGGCTAACAAAGAGGAAGGGTGACACATAACAGGGGAAGGGTGACACATTAGAGGGAGAAAGGTTGACACATTACAGAGGGGAAGGGTGACACATTATAAAGGAGAAGGATGACACATTACAGAGTAAGGGCGACACATTACAGAGGGGAAGGGTGACATATTATAGAGGGGAAGGGTGACACATTACATAGGGAAAGAGTGACACATTATAGAGGGAAAGGGTGACACATTACAGAGGAGAGAAGGGTGACACATTATAGACGGGAAGGGTGGTACATTACAGAGGGAAAGGGTGATGCATTACAAAGAGAAACGGTGACACATTACAGAGGGGAAGGTGACACATTAATGAGAGAAAAAGTGACACATTACAGAGAGAAATGGTGACACATTACAGAGGGAAAGGGTGGCACATTACAGAGGGAAAGGGTGACACATTACAGATTGGAAAGGTGACACATTACAGAGGGAAGGGTGACACATTACAGAGGGGAAGGGTGACACATTACAGTGGGAGAAGGGCGACACATTAAAGAGAAAATGTGACACAGTACATAGAAATGCGACACATTACAGAGGGGAAGGTGACACATTACAGAGAGAAACGGTGACACATAACAGAAGGAAAGGGTGACACATTAAAGAGAGAAAGAGTGACAAATTACAGAGGGAAATGGTGACACATTACAGAGGGGAAGGGTGACTCATTACAAAGCAAAGAGAAAGGGTGACCCATTGCAGAGGGGAAGGATGACACATTACAGAGGGGAATGGTGACACATTAAACAGAGGTAAAGTGAATAATTACAGAGAGAAATGGTGACACATTACAGAGTGGAAGGGTGACATATTACAGAGGAAAAGGGTGACACATTACAGAGGAAGGATGACACATTACAGAGTGGAAGGTTGACACATTAAAGAGAAAGGGTGACACACTACAGAGGAAGGGCGACACATTACAGAGTGGAAGGGTGACATATTATATAGGGGACGGGTGACACATTACATAGGGGAAGAGTGACACATTATAGAGGGAAAGGGTGACACATTACAGAGGGACAGGGTGATACATTACAAAGAGAAACGGTGACACATTACAGAGGGAAAGGTGACACATTAATGAGAGAAAGAGTGACACATTACAGTGAGAAATTGTGACACATTACAGAGGGAAAGTGTGACACATTAAAGAGAAAGGGTGACACATTACAGAGGAAGAGCGACACATTACTGAAGAGAAGGGTGACATATTACAGAGAGAAACGGTGACACATTACAGAGGGGATGGTGACACATTACAAAGAGGAATAGTGACTCATTACAGAGAGAAATGGTGACACATTACAGAGTGGAAGGGTGACATATTATAGAGGAAGGGGGACACATTACAAAGGAAGGGTGACACATTACAGAGGGGAAGTGTGACACATTAAAGAGAAAGGGTGACACATTACAGAGGAAGGGCGATACATTACTGAAGAGAAGGGTGACATATTACAGAGAGAAACGGTGACACATTACAGAATGGAAGGGTGACATATTATAGAGGAAGGGGGACACATTACAAAGGAAGGGTGACACATTACAGAGGGGAAGTGTGACACATTAAAGAGAAAAGGTGACACATTACAGTGGAAGGGCGATACATTACTGAAGAGAAGGGTGACATATTACAGAGAGAAACGGTGACACATTACAGAGGGAAAGGGTGACACATTAAAGAGAGAATGAGTCACACATTACAGATGGGAAGGGTGATACATTGCAGAGGAAAGGGTGACAGTCATACATTTCATTACAGAGAGGAAGGGTAACATATTACAGAGGGACGGTGAAACATTACAGAGGAATGGTGACACATTACAGAGGAGAAGGGTGACACATTGCAGAGAGAAATGGTGACACATTACAGAGGAGAAGAGGAATTTTTCCAGTACATATTTTATTTTTGCAGACGATATTACAAACGATGCGTGGTAAGTTAGACTAGAAGGCGTTAAAACCACACTCCATATTAGATTTCCGATAAAATCGCAACATCTTAAAAAACGAGTGTTCCGATTGATCTCATCATCATAATGAAAAAAACACAGCATATAATAGAAAAAGCACTGCATATCATAAGAAATGCACCACGTATAATGCCATTTGTACCGAATAATGCAATTGAAACCACCAAATATAAAGACGTATCCATAACGTATATTAAAATATGTACCACATATAAAGTCAACAGATTCACTGGATATAAATACAAACCTACTTCATATAATGTTCAAAGGACCTCATATATTAGATAAACTACTGCATATATTAATAAATGTACTACATATAATGATAACTGAAGCGCAAATGATGGTCAATCTACTACATATAATGACTTCTCTATCGCATGTAATGATTAATCTACTGCATATAAATACTTATAAAGATTTATTTACCACATATAATTAAAAATGCACTGTAAATGATATTTATCGATATTCCATATATGGTAATATGGAACTATGACGTCATAGTTCTAAAAATGGCGGCTCCCATATTCGTTTTAGAACAACCTTTAAATGGTCATATCTTTTTTGTTTATCATCCGATTTTGATAATTTTTTCACCTTTTTCCAAGTTTTTCAGAACTCTCAATATCAGTGCTTGTTTGGCTGCGTCGCTACATTCCCTTTAACAATTTAGATGTGTTGTTTCCGAGCACCACGCGGAATCACTGACTCAAAGACTGAGTATGAATGCCATGCCCAAACACTTGAACTTCCTAAATTTTCCCCATGAACTTCCAAATTTGATACACAGGACGTTCAAACTTCCTAAATTTGAACCTTAGTGGAAGCCCTGCATATCATGAACGGTCTACCACATAAAAAGGGAAATGCACTGCATATATTAATCGGCAACATCACAAGACAGTCATGGCGTTCCATATTAATCGGCAACATCACAAGACAGTCATGGCGTTCCATATTAATCGGCAACATAACAAGACAGTCATGGCCTTCCATAGTATTCTAAGGCTATTTATTTTATTATACTGAAAAAATATGTTTGAAAAAGATATTTGGTTCTGCTAAATATCCCTTTGAAATAAAAAAAACATGAGAAAACAGTGTTACTTCTCTCTGTTCAAAATCACTCCTAGAAAATAATGTTTGCGGATGTTTTTTTGTGTTTTTTCGAAATCTTCAGCTGAGAACTCGTGAGTAAACTTTTCAAATCATCTTCATAAAGTTGTGCAAACTATGTCTGTCATTTTAGTAAATGTTCACTGATTTTCATTTGCGCATGTATACATACACTGTTCAGCATACATATAAACTTGCTTTGGCTTCACAATCATAAGACTGTAATTATACTGGGGTGACATTACAAAAATGACTACATTCAGTGGCTCACTCTAAGGAGACATTACAAGCGATATGATATTACATGATGGACTAGGGGCTTTGGAAATTGAACAGTTCTGTTGAGTGTTCATGGTGTAAGTGCATTTATGAACATAAATTCTGTGTTCTGTGTCGAATTTGGTTCTGTGTTGACAAAACTGGCGGAAAGCTTCTTCTTGAGTTCGAAGCGATCAGATTGTAATTATTAAATTCCGATGCTTGCACCGGATAGAAATATGGGCCGTAGGAAAAATACGTCTAATTTTATTATTGTTTACATATTTTTTTATTGTGCTATGTATTCCATAATTTATTAATTTGGAGCAACATTATTCATATCTGTACAAAGTCGGATTCGAAAAAAATCTTCTCCACTCGATTAATAGTGATCGCGGGTCATGAAAACGCGTGATCAGTTCAATCTATTGCGCCTGAAATGCCGCTTCTACAGCGTAGTAATACAATTTGTAAATTCTGCAATAATGACATTTTGACGAAGACTTTCTTTAATATTGTCTCATTAGGTGACGGATGTTCCATTTTCCCGCTGATATCGCAAATGTTTACCTCTATTCTTTTTTGCTGAAAAATAACTACTTTTGCTCGGAAGTCTTGGTCCTTTTGATATTAATATGCAAATGAGCTACTTTATCCCAGGTTTGCAAAGCTGGATGCACTGGGGTCCAAACGGGGTTTATAATATTTCGAGATAAAATATATCATCTTGTTTCTTGTCTTAGTAGAAAAAAGTATAGGCCCAAACATCACATTCTTCAATTTTCTTTCCATTATCCCACAGCTTATTACGATTTAGATGGTATTTGTCTGATCGGAGAACTATTTCTTCTCTACACAAGGCCAGGGCCCCTATGAATATGCATACCGTGAGTGGGATGTGTTTTTACCTCTTTTATGCGAATGAACACAATCAAAATGACAGCTGACGCTCTGTCTGTTAGCGTAGTTATACATTTCGTCAGTGACGATCTGTTGCGGCTTCTAGCAGTGCTTGAATTTTGCTTGAAAAGCCCCTAGTCCAAAAATGGGAAAATAACAGTCTATGGAAATTTAACGTGTTTGACATGAAGTATATTATTTGACATGAAGTATATTATTAATAAATATGATATCAGTGGTCATGGTAGAAATAAATGTAGTATGCATATCTCATGGTAGTAATTCAGTGGCCATTGTTGTAATAAATGGGGTATTCAGTGGTCATGGTAGTAATAAATGTGGTATTCAGTCTGTTATTTTTTACTGGTCCTTTGGGACTAACGAGCCCAATATAGGTGGCCTTTAAGTAGAATACCGCTTAAGCCGGTGCTAGGGGGCGTGAGAAGTGTTGCTTCTTCATTACTTCTCATGAACAGACTCAATAAAACCGAGTCTGCTGCTTTCTTCTCTTAATTGTGTTTGTTGCTCTCAAAGGATCACCTTTATCCGTATTTATTAACATTCACACTAGCGTTCGTTTAGTGCAGTGTGGCGGCTGTAAAAAGTCTCCCCGTGCTACGAATCAGTAGTGTTATTTTTTACTGGTCCTTTGGGACCAACGAGCCCAGTATAGGTGGCTTTGAAGTAGAATACCGCTTAAGCGGCGCTAGGGGGCGTGAGAAGTGTTGCTTCTTTCATTACTTCTCATGAACAGACTCAATAAAAGCGAGTCTGCTGCTTTATCTCTTAATTGTATTTGTTGCTCTCAAAGGATCACCTTTATCCGTATATTAGTAGTAGTATTAAATGTGATATACAGTGGTAATGGTAGTAATACTTGTGATATACAGTGGTCATGATAGTAGAAAATGTGGTAAAGAGTAGCCATGATATTTATACATGGGATTTACTTTGGTCATGTAAGTAATCAATGTGGTATGCAGTGGCATGGTAGTATTACAATACAAGGGGTCCTGGTACTTGTGCGATGGACTTTGTGAATATCATCAACAAGTAAGAAGCCGCTTCGGCCACATGCAATGACAGCTTACAGACAAAGCTATGCACTATTTGTCAGTGTTAATAAGATTGGTATGGAACATGGTAGTCATTGCCCAGTACAAGACAATCCCCTACACCACCAAACAAACATCCAATCGATTCATAATTTAGAAGAGCAAAAGGGTGCTCACATAGAAAGCAGACAAGGACAAGCATAACTAAAGATTAAAACCACCACATGGAATTCCATCCCCCAAATATGGAAAGATCCATATTAAACAAGAGCTGTCGAAAGGACAGCATGCTCCGCTATTCAAATAAATACTGATAAAGGTCACTAAACTTGTCTCATCAACCATGCTGTCAGTTCATTCACAAGGTGAAGTCTTAATGTGAGAGGTTAGGTGATGGTGAGGGGAGGCGTGTAGGGCGTACGGGGAGGGGATGGTCAGTAAACATATACCATTACATAAGTATACCAAATATCAAAGCAAGACCTTCAATACCCCAGACAGAAACCAAAAACACTAGAACAAATATTTGTCCATTTATCTGGGGTGATGGTGGTGGCGGTGTAGGAGTGGGGAACGTGTGGGGTTTATGGGGCTAATGACATTTACAGGCTTGCCATTGTTGTTTTGATGTATGCAGGGAGTTTCATTGAAATACATGAAGCTGCTTAAAACAACTTAAACTGAAACTCTAAGTTGAAAAAAAACATCTGGCTAAAATGAAATAAGTTATGAATCATGTAAGTGTTGACTCTGATGGCACTTGTCAAGCTCCTTTGACAGAGATATATGGCTACTGGGTATTGAAATAAATGGACTTGCCAACAAATAAAATAAAATAAATTCTAAGACGAAAACTAGGCTGCACCTTTTCTAAAATACAATAAGGAAAATATTTATACAGTAAAAGGGGCATAATTTTGCTCAAATGCAATATAGTGTTATGGAACATGTGTCTATTAGCATCCGTGCTTTAGTGAAGTTGTATTAATAATTAACAATCACCTATTGAAATATAAGGACTTGTCTAAAAACCTTAACCAGAATTTTGAAGTAAAAAACCCACATAACTTTGCTTAAATGCAATACAGAGTTAATATGGAACATGTGTCTACTAGTGCCCTTGATATTCCAAGCTTTACTGAAGTTTTGTTGACGTACGACTTTTAATTGTTAAAATACACGGACTTGTCAAAAAAGAACTTAAACCAGAAATTCAAAGTAATAAAAGGGCAATGTTTTTGCATAAATGCAGTACAGGTTATGGAACATGTGTCTACCAGTGTCCTTGATGGTACTGATGACATATTTCAAGTTTTACTGACCAGTGGTTGTTGAAATAATTGGACTTGGCCAAAAACGGAAAATCAACGTCGACGCAGGCGTTAAGTAGATCTACAACAGCTCTTCTTGTCCAACGAATAGTAAAACTTTTTTTTTGGCTTTCAGAAATACAAAAACAATATTCCGGCTGAAAGGAAAATCCCAGGTCCCCGCCCCTCACCCCCACCCCCAGAAATCAAAATGGTTGGTCCCTTACATGTTATTCTTTTTTTTTTCAAATTCCAAAATCTGTATCGGATATCGTTCTTCTTCTTCTACTTCTTCTTCTACTTCTTCTAGAAGTATCGTTCTTATTCTTCTTCTTTCTTTTTTTTTAAAATATATATATGTTTTTATGTATGCATTTTTAATTATTTGTTTTACTTTAAAAACCTTTATTGGGGACATATAAAACCACGACATAGAGATAAAGCTTAGGTTTTTACGGTTGTGAAAACACAACAGTTTAGGGATATCTTTAACGTGCACGGGGATGGCTCTCCCTGCAATGGGATCGACGGCTTTACACTCCACTTGAAAGAATGCATACTTTCAAAATACTGCGGAAGTGTGTTTTAAAAATCTGAGATGTGACCGCACTTGGAATCGAACCCGAGACCTTTTGAAAGAGTGGCAAAAGAATGCTAACCATTCGGCCAAGACAACTTTATGTCATTAAACATGTGTTGATAATGTTACATGTATAAACGGCTAACGCGCTACAAATATCCGTATTTGCTACTGACTAAAAAAACATTCTACGCGTATTCAGCTATATATGGCGTAATAATACAGCGTCCGACTCGCATGCGGGAGGTCTTGCGTCCAAACGCTGACCGGTTCATACTAAATACTTCATAACCTATACTGCGTTGATGAGCCGTTAAACAACATTCAATTCAATTCATAAAAAGGGTACTTGTAGCTCATTTGCTTGACTGAAAATGAGCTATATAAAAGGCAGTGCTAAGACTTCTTGACCGGTATCAGAAAAAAATGTGATTGAGTGTGGCAGTACTATAAATTTGCGTATATTCAGTATATAGAATTATAACCAGATAACCACACTCCATTCAATTTAATGCTTCTTTTTCAAATGTTTTTTTTATTTGTTTAGTTTTATATTTTCAATGTTACTGAAGTAAACATGTCACCCTACATGTCGCTGAATATTTAAATGTAATATACATTTCTTGAAAGATTAAAATATACGCTTCGTCGAAAAAGGAAGTATTTTGTAACTAGCACACATGCTAGATATCAGAGACGTAATAACATAAAGATGGGAAACTTTCTGTTTCAGATAGGAAATTCTCGAAATTTCACAAACTTTCCGTGAAGACATGACATGTCATTTCTTAAAAAAGAGTGCAAATGGTCTGTATTAAACGAAAATGATAGTTTGAATACATAGCTATTTGTCAAATATTTCTATATTGTCAAGGAAATATTAAAACATATCGATATAGAATTGTATTACTTTTTGTTCTGTCTGTGTTGTAGATCTTATAGAACATTGTAACTGGATAGAACTTGTCATTTTCCCCAACCGTTCATTACGTGTTCCGCCTTAATTCCATTACGTGGTCCCGCCTTAATTCCATTACGTGTTCCCGCCTTAATTCCATTAAGCGATGGGAAAGCTTATATTAGGAGGATTTTATAACGGATATTTCGAAAATAAAATATGTTAAAAACATTTTTTACGGGGAAAAAAATGTGGTAACCTGTTTAAAATTACCTATTAAATGTTTTAATTTTACAATATGCAAACTTTTTAAGCCGAAATTAAGGTTGTATTTCATACAGCAGCTAACCCCATTTTCGCTTCTTGGAGAAGGGGTTGGATGGGTATGAAAGTTAATATTGGGACCACGTAATGTTTTCTGCAACAGGTCTCAAATTAAATACAATAATAATGTTGTGTGCATTGATACATTTTATAAACTTTCTGTCTGAATTAAATAAAAAAAACAACGAAGAACGAGATTTTGCAGTTTTACTTTTTGTCGTACGAGATTATGTGAGATTTGAGTAAGTGCCCAATCTGTCTTTTTGGATTTCTTACGATAGCAACTAGATTCACCATTAAAAGCCTCCAAATGGCCTGCCTGCATAACATATGTAATAGGTAAAAGAGATTGGAGGCGATCTGGAAGAAGTATGTGTATCAATCCAAACACGAATAAAACCATCATTATTTTATAATAAGTAGCCTATATGCACAAACAAGCCGTCGTGTAATGGAGGCAAAACATTTTCATAAAAATCATTAAAACGAACGTAACTATAGATATACAAATTGAACAGCAAAATGGTTGACAATAGGGCTACCGCCTTGGAAGGGTCTCTGGCAAAAAGGCCGCGGGGTGGGGGTGGGGGGGGAGGGTTAAACCAGGTTCTAGGATGCGCCAAACCTCACACTTACCCTACCATCAACCCAATAAAGCGGGACAGTGTAAATAAAGAAATCCCCGCCATGAACTATTCTCTAACTAACAAGGCAGCATTAATAGGCTCGTGTATATATAAATACAAAAAAAACACAATAGCCTAGAAAGCCACATGCGGCTTATGTTAATGCATATGTACATTTCATATTTAACTGGAGGTATGTACATTTCATATTAAACTGAAGGTAACATGCGGCTTATGTTAATGCATATGTACATTTCATATTAAACAGATGCACATTATAAGGGTTTTCTATGCTTTTGGAATCTTTCTTTCAGATCACCTCCAGTCCCTTTCAGCTTGCTTTTTTTAAACTTATGCTTTGATACAGTTACACCTTGTTTCACTGTTTCCTGATATGTGTGGCCCTTTTTAATATATGCCCCGACCTTAAAATCTGAATCATATTTGTAGACAACCAGGGAAGTAAACCTGTGAAGGAATTTATTGGGAGTCTCAACGACTTTGACCTAGTGATGAGAGCGTGTAAGGGAGTGAACTGTGTAATGCATATCGCCAGCGTCGTGGATGTCCGGATGTTCCCAGACCGACAACTGTTGGAAAAAGTGAATGTAAAAGGTTAGAACGAATTTAGAAAATTATTTCAAGATACTTAAGATGAGGATAGAAGGGAATGCTTCTGTACGGAATCGTATTCGTGCCTCGTCTTGTTGGGTTATATTGACTTTCTCATTTTAAACTATCTCGAGTTGTTACGATATATGTCTATATATCGATATATTTGTGTCGACAAAACACGTTGCAATTCAATAAATGTTAAACAAATACGTTGAAATGGTACTTAATTTTGCAATAAATCTTTTTTTATTGAACTTGACATTTTTTTCTTTTCTTTATATTGCGTTGAAACAACACAAATAAAAATATATCAATATAAAGGTACTTGACGTAATGAGAATTATGTGTATTACACGAGATATTTATCTGATATACTCGAGATCTTTATTTCAAGTTATGTGCAGTTTGTCGATGATGTGATATAAATATGTCGATTTAAAATCTAAAAAATGGTAAAAGAAATCGAGTTAAATTCGTGCTTTATTTAAATCAAATTTACACCGGAATGATTAGCCCCGGTCATCCGGCCTGCTTCTGATTTCTTTGCTACGCTTTGTTTTTCGTGTATTCTAGTCTCGGACAGCCAAACATGTATGATGTATATGTCTTACTTGCAGATATCGGTCTTGGCAGAATAGGCCGATTAATGTACCCACTAGCGATTATCCGACTGTATTCGCCATTTCCTCATGCAAATAAAGTCAACGTTTGCATGACCTTTTATTTGGTCTTATGTACCCAGACCTACCCAGAAGAAAACAATAAACGTAACCATCTCTTTCAGAATTTAAAAACTGACTTTGACCAATCATCGATCATATCCGTTTTTCGATATGACCTCGTTTTGAGGTGTCAGCATTTTTAAAGAAACTTTACTCTAGCCTTGGTCACCCGGACTGTTTTAAATTCTTCGCTACGCTATGCTACATCGATTCAGCCTGGGGGAAACAGCACCAGGGCCTGTGGGAAAATGGATGGTTGAACTGGCAACTAACGTTGGGGTGATTTTGGCGAGACTTTGAGAGAGTTTTTGTACTATAGACGTATTTTCATGTTAATTAATGGTTTTAACATTTAAAATGTCTTACTTTTAACTTGTGAGAAGCAGCACATGATGACAACAGGTGTAACTAAACTGTTGTGTTATGCTGTAATTAGCGACATTTATATTTTGTTTTCTGTTATTTTGACATAATATTAACTGTTATCTGTTATTGGTTAATTTAATGTTGTCTGTTACGTATTTATAGTGTCCACCTCCCACACCCCCTTCAATACCGACGTTACGTAATAAACCTTCTCTCCTCTCACCGCGGGTTCGAATCCCACTGGGAGCTCGACTTGTACCTGAGGAAGTGTCGATTCTTACAGATGGTCTGCTTCCATAAAAATCTAAATCGACAATCAGATGTAACCTTACATGTGTTGAAAATGACGTAAAACCCCATATAAACAAACAAACCTCCATCACCTATCGTGAAATGTAAAAATTAGGATTGTTATTTTATTTACTGTGAACTGTTCATTGTTATCTGTTATTATTCAAATTCAATTTGTTGTTATCCTTTTATGAGACCCCCTCCGGCTACCACCACCCCACACAACCCCACCCTCATGTAGCTTTAGTTACAACGTAATGTTATGCAAACGTTGACTTTTATGTGCGTGAAAAACGGGCGAATACAGTGGGCGCTTCTTTTTTGTAGTATCTGCCCAGACCAATATTTGCTAGTAAAATGCATGATACCGCCTGCCTAGTTGTCAAGGTCCAGTGAGAGTCAGGAGTGAGATTCCTATGGGCAGTTTACCATTTGTTAGAGAGTCCGGGTGAAGCCCCTTGTAACCCAAGACTGTCTGTGTTTGAATTTCATGAATTTTAGCTTGAATGCCTAGGACCCTATTCAAAGTGAAAACATGTTTTACCCCCAACCCCACCCCATCCTCATACAGCTTTATTTATAACTTAACGTTACACAAATGTTATACAAATGTTGACATTTATTTGCGTAAAAAAATGGCGAATACAGTTGGCTAATCGCTAGTGAGTACTTTAATCGGCCTAATATGCCAAAACCGATATCTGCAAGTAAGACATATACATCATACATGTTTGGCTGTCACGAACAACAAATCGCAGCAAAGAAATCAAAAGCAGGCCGAATGACCGGGGCTAATCATTTCAGGTATGACGTTAACTCGATTTGTTTTACCATTTTTTAGATTTTAAATCGACATATTTATGTCACATTAGCGACAAACTGTACATAACTTGAAATAAAGATCTCGAGTATATCACATAAATATCTCGTGTAATACACATAATACTCATTACGTCGAGTACCTTTATATTGATATATTTTTATTTGCTTTGTTTCTACGCGATATAAAGAAAAGAAAAAAATGTCAAGTTCATTAAAAACGATTTATTGTAAAATAAAGAACCATTTCAACGTATTTGTTTTGCATTTATTGAATTACAACGTGTTTTGTCGACACAAATATATCGATATATAGACATATATCGTAACAACTCGAGATAGATTAAAAGGGGAAATTCACTATAACCCAACAAGACGAGGCACGAATTCGCTTCTGGTATAGCTGTGATATACGATGTCTGGTTGGGGCCAGATACAATGCGACATTCGACAATGCGACATCGCGACATTGCGATGCGACATTTTGATACGACAAATCGAAATTGCGATACGACAAAACGACATTGAGATACGACAACGCAACATAATTGTCACGATGTCTTATCGCAATGTCGTGATGTCGTATCTCAATGTCGAGTTGTCGCATTTTCGGGTGTCGCATTGTCGTGCACGACAACATGACAGTATGTCGCATTGTCGTAATGTCAACGACGACGTGATATTCTTTCAATTGTCGTAATGTCGCCAACGACACCGCGACATTATGATAATTGAAAGAATGTCGCGTTGTCATTGGTGACATTACAACAGTGCAACATAATGTCTTGCTGTCGTGGGTGACAATGCGACACCCGACAATGCGACAACTCGACATTTTGACATTAAGATATGACATCGCGACATAATTGTCGTGATGTCGTATCACAATGTCACGTTGTCGTATCATAATTTCACATTGTCGTATCGCAATGTCACGATTGTCGAGTGTCGCATTTCGCCCACGACAATGTCATAGCGCTTATGATTTTATAGATTTTTTATAGCTAATCTGACAAATGTATTTCCTTTTGAGACGGAATTGAAAGTTTCATGAATGTTCATGAATGTAACATAAACTACGATGTCCGGTTGGGGCCAGATACAATGTCGCAGTGTCATGGTGTCGCAGTGTCGTGAGCGACATTGCGATATTATGTCGTATTGTCGTAATGTCGCACAATACGACATTTTTTCAATTGTCGTAATGTCATGATGTCACGATTTCGTTGGCGACATTATGACAATTGAAAGAATGTTGCATTGTTTTGGGCGATATTACGACAATACGACATAATGTCACATTGCCGTGCGCGACAATGCGATACCCGACAATGCCACATCGCGACATCGTGATACGACATCGCGACATTGCAATATGACATCATGACATAATTGTCGCGATGTCGTATCGTGATGTTGTATCGCAATGTCGAGTTGTCGTATCGCAATGTCGCAATGTCGTATCGCGTTGTCGGGTGTCGCATTGTCGTGGGCGATACAATTATTGTATCTGGCCCCAACCGGACACCGTAATAGACCGATCAGTACATAATGTAAGAAAGGGAAACAATAAGACATTATACGAATTACACATATTAAAGGTAGCTAGCTGGAGGGGAAGGGTTAACGTTGTTTTATGACGTCCCATTTTTACCCCTAAATTATTGTATTTTGTCATAAGATCCGTGTAATTATTGTATGTTGTCATAAGATCCGGGTAATAAACTGGACACATATATGCTTGTGTAACAAAATGATACAAATCTTGCACGTATATGCTTGCATTAACATTTGTTTCTCGTTTATGTCACTGACCGCTCCAATGCGGTAGCCCTATTGTCAACCCTTGTTGTGTTTGTGATGTCTTATCTTGCCTTTTATTCATCTTTAAAGTTGTTTTTTGTTCTTTGTTTCTGTGTGTGTTTGTGGTTGACTGTCGTCCTTGAATGCTACTTTTCCTGTTCGATTTTTATATCTCCTTTTATTGGTTCGAGACATAATCGTGGTTTTGATTAGATGAATACTTACCAATTTTAAAAAAATACATTTGACAAAGTGTGTGTAGATGCGACAAAAATAGAAAACGTTTGTATAACCTGTTCAAAGGTATCACAGTCAGACAAATATTTATTTGAAATAAAACAAAATGATCAACTATTTAATCGGAGTTATAATGAAACGAATTTTGACGAATTAGACTGTAAGTTTGACAAGGAGCATTTAGGCCCGAGAAGAACATACAATGTTTATTATTTCTCATCGTTATCCAAATTATTACACAATTTCAAAAACTGAAATTGGCAATGAAAGAATTAGCGAACGATTAAACATAAAAGTATGCGTTCTTAATTCATAAGAAAATGGAAAAGGCGGTTTCATATATACCTCCGAGTAACAGCCTAGTTTCATTATACCTCATATAAAACGCCCATGCTAAATCCCCATATACAACAATCTGTAATGTCTTACTATCTTACGTGAGGGTGATAGTACAGGTGATAGTAAATCGCAGTGATAGTAAAAACATATCACATGCGCAGCTTTGATGCGCGCTGGTTTAACTCATCATAACTTCAAAAGTACTTGACCGATTTCAATAAACTACCACTCGTTTTCTTAGTTATGTTACTCCGAATCCAGCGATATACTTTCATAGCTTCACTGCGCATGTACCGTTTTCACTCAAACATGCAATGGGGCAGTCTATCCGGCAAAGTGAAATCTGTACAGAAAATTAATCTTAATTTTGGGGATTTCGGTATAATAAAATAAATATCATACTCATGAGCAGATGAGAGCGAGGTAGTAAGAATGTTCACCTCGGGCGATAATCATATCCTCAGGTTGAACATTCTTACTATCACCCTCTCATGAATGCGATATTTATATACAAAGGCCACTTTCCCATCTTCCTATCTTCCATTTCTAACATTTTATTTATGAAAGAAACGTTTAGTTTAATAGAAATATATATAGAGAAAGGTAGAAGATAGAAAAAAAGAGAAGAATATATTACGAGTATAGTAAGAAGTACATCTATGGAAAGTGATCGTTACTAATTAACCATTTATCTCTATTTCGCAAATGTCAGAAAAGCTTCATTTGGTATTATTTTGGTCAAATTTATCCTTAGAGAACGCAATAATTTCACCTTCTTATCTGACCTTTACTGGCCGTTGTACATAGGTTGAATGTACATAGATTTTCACTTACCGATTTTATGATTTTATTTTATTTATAAATTTGGAAAAGTTACTACACAAAGAATCATGACAAAAGACTCAAATTCTTTGTATTGCAGTGTCACTCTTTAGGTAAAATCAGAGGTAAATAGAGTTTAATAACCAGTGTTTTTGAGATACGGGAAATATCTCCCGAGGTTGAGAAATGGCCCCGATATAAGAATGAGTTCGGAGCATGAGTTCTTATATCGGGGTCATTTCTCTAACAAGGGAGATTTTTTCAGTATCTCAAAAACACTGGTTATTAAACTATATATTACATAATTTAAAATGCTATTTTATTAATATTTCTAATGATTCACGCCTGTTTTACACCAGTTTGCACGAGAACGCCAAGACGACGTGTGGGAGATATTTCACAGTAGAGCAAACGAGTAGATATAGCTTTTCTATTCCCAGTATTTCCTATACAAATCACAAACAAATATGTAATATTTAGTCATATCATAAGTATAGTAGGCACTGTTAATCCAAAATTAGGACAAATTTGTCTCCTTTAAATATTTCTGTTTCATTCCAACATGCTTCTGCTATAAATATCTTGCTTCAAAATATAGATCCTACAGTTTTCACGCAAAACTCCACTTTTATTTCAGGAACGGAAGCTCTTTTAAATGCATGTAAACAGCAGCGTGTGGAACGTTTTATCTACTGCAGCTCAGTAGATGTCATACTGGGTAACAATGACATCATAGACGGTTCTGAAGACTAGATACATTTACACCGTCATCGTTTGCAAAGCACGACCACGCTGAAACCAAACACAAAGCTGAATTGATGGTCCTACAGGCAAATGGTGAGAATGAGCTACAATGAAGTCGTGATATACCGTATATATTATGCGTGTTTACCCAAAAGTTACATTATAATAATTATTTTTTCTACTTTTTCGCAAGTTGTTGAATGATAACCCCTGCCGATATTTGATTAACCAAACATCTCAAATCAGTTGGTATCATCTGCCATACAGCATTTAAAAAACTAAAATTACCACAAATAAACACTTTCATGACATGTATCAATTTCCCATACAACTTTGTAATTTACGAAATATTGCTGAAAATTATCATCGAATTTACTTCCTCATTTAGCTATGTTTTTTCAGTCTATTTAGATACTACTAGTCTATAAACCAGACTAGATTACAGACTAGAAATTTATTATTTTACCAAACATTCACCTGTGCATTTTAAGTCTTGCTCTGACAGGTCTATGATTGTCGCTTGTTTGGATAAAAAACAAACATATGCGCAGTCGATCAGTCTATATGCAAACATAACTAAATTTGACTGCGTTTTTGTTACAGGTCCGACTATGACGACTGTGTCCCTCCGGCCTACCGGGATGTACGGCGAGCAGGACAGACACTCAGTATCAAAAGCTTTGGAAATGGCATCGCAAACTGGATTCTATTTAGATTTTGAGCCTGATCATGTTCGACATGAGCATGCATATGTCGGTAACGTTGCCTGGATGTTTATTTGCGCGGAAAAAACCATGTTCGAATCTGCGGCTAAATGTACGAATGTGGAAATTACAAACACAATTGGCGCGAATACGTTTTTCGCCATTGACGACACACCGCTTTTGAGATTTACAGATTTAGCGAAACCGATTTATGAAGCGTGTGGATTGAAAAGGGTTCCGATTAAGTTTCCGCTTGTACTGTATTTTGCGTATATTGTTTATGTTTTATTGGTGATTCTAAGAACTTTTGTTGATATCAATTTCACATTTGGACCCGCTGTTCTTCATACGCATAATATAAGTATGAGTTTGAGATATGACAAAGCAAGGAAGATGCTAGGGTATACGCCTATATACAGTTTCCAGGAGTCTATGAGAAGGTCCTTACAGTTTTACATGAGTTTAGGGTATGGCAACAGACACAATAAATAAACAAGAAGCCGAAGTCGGTCTGAATACTTACTGCTGGTATTACGTTTAGAGGTTTGAAGGTTTTGTAAAATTGTGTATACTTTTGCAGTTGATAACGGGTAAGTGGGGAGAAGAAAACACACACCTGAAAGAGCTCCACAAAAGACATAATTCGGCTACGTTTAAATTGAATCCAAAAAGAGAAAAACATTGACATGAATATTTGACCACAACGAAAACTGAAATTCAGTCTTAAAGACAACAATCCAAGGAAAATGATATTCAACAATTTAAAACTATTTTTGAACAAAAAATCTAAAAAAATATATTTTTCGAATTTTTCATGCAGCAGAATTTTGCATTGAAAATGACCCATCAAAATACATTTTCCCACATGAAATTTTTATTTCTCAACCGATTTTGAAAAGTAAGGTATTTTTATTTACCACTACAAATGTCTGTTCCACTGATATATAACTTATATAGGTAGTAGATTAATTTTATCTTAAAAGTCCAAAAAACCTTTGGCTGATACAAGCGCCCAAAACAATAGCTGATGTACTACTTATACCTTCAGGAAAGGCGGCCTTCGTGGATTACGACCGGAAATGAGAAACACATATACATCGGATATCATTTAACGAGCAAATCATAGTTCATATTACCCCCTCGCTAACCCCCTCTAAAGTACACTCCCTAAAAGTAATTGTAAAATGTGTGTAGCCATGGTGACTATCTTGAATAACGACGACGAAGTAAAACACAAACTTAAACGTGTTAATCCAATTTGAAATAAAAGTTGAATTGAATTGAATGTTGTTTAACGGTTCATCAACACAGTATAGGTTACTTAGAGCCGCCCCAGAGAGAGGGGAAGGATACATAGGAATCCGGGAACCTGCCCTACTCTTATTATCGAAGAGATTCCTATGGTTCTTTAACGTGCTTGGAGGATAGACCGATACACGGGACCGCCCGATTTACGTCCGCATCCGACGGACGAGGCTAAGGTAAAGTGTCTGACACCGACGGAACTCAGTGGCACCACGGAGGATTGAACCCGGGGCCTCCGGTTACAAATCCGCCGCGCTACCGACTGCGCCACGCCAGCCCCTGAAATAAAAGTTCAAAGCACACATTTAATTAGAACTGAATGTGGTAACAGGTAGGTGTTGTCAAGGGACATTTTGGTCAAGTTCAAACAGTATCTGAAATGCAGTTTCAGGAAATTTGACATTTTTTAATTTCTTTATACAACTCTGCTGTACTAGAAGGGAACCCTCACAAATGTGGAGCACGTTGGACTGTTCGCGATTTTCTTACACAGATTTTGGAGGAGTGTGACAATGAGTAAAATCAATGCATGAATTGCAGTGTCATTGCCCATCTCGGGGAATGTAACACCAGCGAAAATTTACACAATCACTTTAGTGAATGGTATCTGACTACCACGAATCTTGGTAGGACTGTTTGTACCTTACAATCGTTATTAAACTTGTTAAAAAGTTTATCAAAAGAGGTTATGAACCGATCATTTTGCAACGTACTGCATGCTTAGTAGTTGACCCGTTTACAGTTCGTCACTATGCTTTCCTCTTTGATTGTACGATGACCGGACAGATTGTGGACCCTATGATGACGTATAGCTAAATCCTTATAGGACTCTATAGCACTGTAGCGTTTGATTTTTGTCTTCTCGTACCTTCAACGGTTTGTTCTCTTCTTGTTCTGGCTTCTGGCAAGACATTGAGTACTTACTTTGTGGCTTTCTAGGCTTTTGTTTTTTTTATTATATATACATGATCATTTATGTGTTTTACTTATATTGCCTATTAATGCTGACTTGTTTGTTAGAGGTTATAACCTGGCGGGGATATCTTTATAAACACTGTCCCGTTTATTGGAATGACAATATGGTAAGAGTGAGGTTTGATGCACCCTAGTACCCGGTTAAACCCCCAGCGACTTTCTTTGCCACTGACCGTTCCATTGTGATATAAGTACGAGGTCATTCAAACGATCTGTCATAGGGTCGATAAACACAAAAGAAATACAAGTTTTAGGCTAATTTTGTTTATTAAAACCCCCAAAGTATTCAACATTAGCAGAAATACATTTTTGTAATCTTACAATCCAGCTGCAAAATGCCTCAAAACAATCTCCCCATGGTAATAGTCTGAGGCACTGATGGACCGCACTACCTAATTCACTTTTCGAGTTGTATTTTTTTCCAGATAACATACATTTTATTTTCAAACTTGGGAAAATGAAAAAGTCACACGGGCTTAGGTCTGGAGAGTAGGGACGTTGTTTGAACACATCAGCCTTTTCTTGATTTAAAAAGTCAGCTACTTGGCTCCTATGAGGTGCAGCATGGTCATGCACTTGATAAATTACACGCAAACCCTTACTTGGATGCTTTTTTTTTGGTAATTTGTTTTAACTTTTTCCAACACAGTTTTTTTTGTAGAATGATACTTTGACAAATCGACCTTCTGTCGACACTATTTGCACAACCTGGAGTCAGGAATTCAAGAAAATTGTGTAAAAAAGTTCTTGGCATTATTTAGTCTCCTAGGTACCACGGGCCATGCTTGATCCTCTGTCCTCCATTGTTTGTTGTCTGCCCTCCTGTGTGGCTCGAACATGGATACCCATGTTACAAGTCGGAAATGACACTGTTATTGCAACATTTGAACTTTTTTAAAATATCTCTCGCCTGGAACATTTAGCTCTAGTAGCCTTTGTTCAGTTGTTAGTAAATGGGGAACCCATGTAGCGCATATGTTTCGTAATCCCAAAGTTTTCGTCAAAATTTCATGAACACTTCCTTCCGATACATCAGCACACTCATTGACTAAATACCGAGCATATTCTAGTTTTTTTACACCAACGATGTTGTTTTTGGTCACAGAACTGTTAGGTCTTCCAGCACAAGGCCCATCATTGAGTCCAGTTTTACCACATTCCTTTTTTGTAACCACCTAAAAACTGTTTCTGAAAACAGACACATATCAACCTTTACCGTCCTTTCAGAATGTAGGTAGACACGATCATATGGTCCACAATCTAATAGGAAAACATAATGTCGAACTGTAATTGGGTCAACCAGTAAACATGTAATGCGTTGCAAAATGATACGGTCAGAACGTATTAACAAGTATAATAAAGATCGTATGTACCTGATCATGACCAAGGATATTATGAAGTTTGTAATCACCATATAAATCAGATTGCAACAGTCCCGTTTCGCCGAAGATTTCTTATATAACGTGTATATTTTAAAAGTAGTAAGGTAACGATAGTAACATTTTGTGCAGTTTTTTCGAAGTTTATGTACCATACAATCGTGCCTTACCGTAAGTTTAGTTAATGTTCCTGCATTCTATTAAACCACTACTTGGTGAGTGGCGTCCTTCCAATAGAGCCATTCGTTGAAAGGAAGTTTTTTTTAGCCCGGTGCAGAATAGGGCATACCCGTTATACTGAGCCTTTGCCGGAGTGTATACCCTGTCAAACATAATTTGTTTATATGGTTGCCTCTTGGGTTGTAGACATTGATCCTGTGCAACAAAGGCACTACAAGTTCTAGTATGAAAGAGTTGTTTGATAAAATTGATTTCGGTCTTGTTTTAGATTTCTTGAAAGAATCAGATATTCCATTCCATTCAGTTCATGTTCCTTTTATCCCGACAAATAACACGTTTCGATAAATTAATCAGAAGGTGAGTTCAATTGGAGTTTACCAACACAAAAAAGTTTATTTGGCGCCAACAGGAAAGCAAATTCAAGTTCCACCATCCATTAACATCCAGAATAGGTCTAGAACTTCATCTCCTGCAGAAGCTCAGAGTTGCTGCAAGTTATACTGAAAGGAAAAAAGAAACGCGAAACGGGGATTTCCGCTAAATAGTTTATGTACAATATGCTGCTGTTAATCGAATGGTACATGGCTAGATAAGATCTTTCCTTTCGTGAAAAAAACTAAAACAACACGTAACACAGCAAATAGTACTACTGCAAAGTTTCAATATTGACAGAGTACGCGTTTGTCTCAAGCACGTGAGCAAACTTAGGATGCAAAAGATTTTCAAACTCTTTACGTTAAATACAGTACTGAACTGGCTCAATTTTTCAAAGAGGAACTTCAACATTTATGAATTTCTTGTTACAACGTGTACTGTGATTAAAACGTCTACAATATCACTCCTTTCTCTAACTAACTGCAACTTTTTATTTTTCAAAACATCTTGGGATTTCCTTGGAATATATATGGAATTAAGTGTGCAGTATATACAATATATAACGGAAATTTTTCCGTGTCGCGTTTCTTTTTCCTTTTAGTATACATTGTAAACACCTCATTTTGTTTCAGTCGAGTCACGATCATGTTTTTGGCTACCACTCAAGTAACATTTGAAGCGATACAGGGTTCATAATGAAGACCTATAATACATACGACAAAAATGACAGAATGAAATGAATTCAGGTGGATTTTACCCCTCAACGAGAAAGAGTAGTGGCCCTTATATTAAAATCCAACACGTCCACACCGATTCGGGTTTCGGTTTAAATTTTCATTTTGAAAAACAACATGGCGTACTAGCAGCCAGATTTGTTGACAAACAAAAAATCAAAGGACTGAAGGTCTTGAGAGGCGCCTAATTGCACTGTGATTTAGAGTCATTTCCATCATTCAAATTTACACCAAAATGAGGACCCTGGAAACAATCAATTCGGACACGCCATGTTCCGAACTTGAATACCCATAATGCAAGATTGAGAATATATACATATAATTTATGGTGCACTATTACATCTGCTTCACTGTTCAAATATGAAGATCTATTCCTCAAATTGATTACACACCTAATTTCAACTCTTGGTTCAACAATCAGTTTCTGAATCAACTCCTGTTTCAAACTCCTGCATGATTATACTGAATCAGTTGTTATTGTTGTTGTTCAGTCCAGTGAATTAACTCCTTATTTCAACTCTTGCTTCAACATTCAGTTTCAACTTCTGATTATAATTTTTAAACTGAATCAGTTATTGTTGTTGTTGTTGTTGTTGTTGTTCAGTCCAAGCTAGGCTAACTCTTTTGTCGGTACCGGATAAACACATCACCCGTCTAAAAATACGGCACCGAGTTGGAGAAGCGTCTCGATGACGTGCTGACGTGCTAACAGTCACATTCAATTTAGTACTGTACTGTAGCCACAAACTCAGAGGCCACAAATGAATGATTTCGTTAAAAAATGATTAAATTTAAGCTGTTAAAATTGACTTAGATCAACTTCCAATTGGTACGTAGGTGTGGTGGGGGAGGGGGGGGGGGGGGGGGAGAGATGGGAGGGGAAGACTGGCCGGACCAGACAAATCCGTACCAATGTAAAACACCGAACATTTCGGATTTGCCCGGAAATCTTCGTAATTTACAATATAATCTTCGTAATTTACAGTATGAACAATATGTATATTCTTAATTGGGAATTGATATATTTACTTTTTTTATTTACCTTTGATACGTGCGTTGATGAAAAACAAACAAATATGATATATTTTAAATCTGTTGACAAACCATGCTTCCAATATAAAATATTAGAGGATCTTACATGAGTGCTAATTTTATTTATGCTCACATTTACTCTTAAG
>JAWPHD010018200.1:0-40993 GCA_037043455.1 Cyrtodaria siliqua | reverse complement strand
GGGGTCATGACTGGAGTTGATCTAAAAGTGATTGGGATCGTGACTGGAGGCGATCTAGAAGTGATTGGGGTCGGGACTCGAAATGATCTAAAAGTGATTGAGGTCTGGACTGGAGATGATCTAGAAGTGATTGTGGTCGGGACTGGAGATGATGTAGAAGTGATTTGGTCGGGACTGGAGGTGATTTAGAAGTGATTGGGGTCAAGACTGGCAATCTAGAAGTGATTGTGGTCGGAACTGGAGCCGATCTAGAAGTGATTGGGGTCGGGACTGGAGATGATCTAGAAGTGATTGGGGTCGGGACTGGAGATGATCTAGAAATGATTGGGGTCGGTACTGGAGATGATCTAAAAGTGACTGGGGTCGGGACTGGAGATGATCTAGAAGTGATTGGGGTCGGACTCGAGCCAATCTAGAAGTGACTGGGATCGGGACTGGATATGATCTAGAAATGATTGGGGTTGGGACTGGAGGCGATCTAGAAGAGATTGGGATCGGGACCGGAGGCCATCTAGAAGTGATTAGGGTCGTGACTGGAGGCAATCTATAAGTGATTGAGGTCGGGACTGGAGATGATCTAGAAGTGATTGGGGCCGTGACTTGAGGCGATCTAGAAGTCTTTGGGGTCGGTACTGGAGATGATCTAAAGGTTATTGGGGTCGGGACTGGAGGCGATCTAGAAGTGATTGGGATCGGGACCGAAGGCGATCTAGAAGTGATTGGGGTCGTGACTGGAGGCAATTTAGAAGTGACTGAGGTCGGGACAGGAGATGATCTAGAAGTGATTGTGGCCGTGACTTGAGGCGATCTAGAAGTCATTGGGGTCGAGACTGGAGATGATCTAGAAGTGATTGGGGTCGGGACTGGAGATGATCTAGAAATTATTGGGGTCGGGACTGGAGATGATCTAGAAGTGATTGGGGTCGGGACTGGAGATGATCTAGACGTGATTGGGTCGGGACTCGAGGCGTTCTTGAAGTGATTGGGGTCGTGACTGGAGGCAATCTAGAGGTGATTGGGTCTGGACTGAAGGCGATCTAGAAGTGATTGGGGTCGAGACAGGAGATGATCTAGAAATGGTTGGGGTCGGGACTGGAGAAGATCTAGAAGTGATTGAGGTCGGGACTGGAGATGATCTAGAAGAGATTGAGGTAGGAACTGGATGTGATCTAGAAGTGATTGGAGTTGGGACTGGGGGCGATCTAGAGGTGATTGGAGTCGGGACTGGAAGCGATCTACAAGTGATAGGGGTCAGGACTGGAACCGATCTAGAAGTGATTGGGATAGTGACTGGAGGCGATCTAGAAGTGATTGGGGTCAGGACTCGAAATGATCTAGAAGTGATTGAGGTCGGGACTGGAGATGATGTAGAAGTGATTGTGGTCGGGACTGAAGATGATGTAGAAGTGATTGGGGTCGAGACTGGTGGTGATTTAGAAGTGATTGGGGTCAAGACTGGCAATCTAGAAGTGATTGAGGTCGGGACTGAAGATGATCTAGAAGTGATTGGGGTCGTGACTTGAGGCGATCTAGAAGTTATTTGGTCGGGACTGGAGATGATCTAGAAATGATCGGGGTCGGGACTGGAGATGATCTAGAAATGATTGGGGTCGGTACTGGAGATGATCTAGAAGTGATTGGGGTCGTGACTTGAGGCGATCTAGAAGTTATTTGGTCGGGACTGGAGATGATCTAGAAATGATCGGGGTCGGGACTGGAAATGATCTAGAAGTGATTGGGGTCGGGACTCGAGGCAATCTAGAAGTGACTGGTATCGGGACTGGATATGATCTAGAACTGATTGGGGTCGGGACTGGAGGCGTTCAAGAAGTGATTGGGATCGGGACCGGAGGCGATCTAGAAGTGATTGGGGTCGTGACTGGAGGCAATCTAGAAGTCATTGGGGTCGGTACTGGAGATGATCTAAAAGTGATTGGGGTCGGAACTGGAGATGATCTAGAAGTGATTGGGGTCGGGACTCGAGGCAATCTAGAAGTGACTGGGATCGGGACTGGATATGATCTAGAAGTGATTGGGGTCGGGACTGGAGGTGATCTAGAAGTGATTGGGATCGGGACCGGAGGCGATCTAGAAGTGATTGGGGTCGTGACTGGAGGCAATCTAGAAATGATTGAGGTCGGGACTGGAGATGATCTAGAAGTGATTGGGGCCGTGACTTGAGGCGATCTAGAAGTCATTGGGGTCGGTACTGGAGATGATCTAAAAGTGTTTGGGGTCGGGACTGGAGATGATCTAGAAGTGATTGGGGTCGGGACTCGAGGCAATCTAGAAGTGACTGGGATCGGGACTGGATATGCTCTAGAAGTGATTGGGGTCGGGACTGGAGGCGATCTAGAAGTGATTGGGATCGGGACCGGAGGCGATCTAGAAGTGATTGGGGTCGTGACTGGAGGCAATCTAGAAATGATTGAGGTCGGGACTGGAGATGATCTAGAAGTGATTGGGGCCGTATCTTGATGCGATCTAGAAGTCATTGAGGTCGGTACTGGAGATGATCTAAAAGTGTTTGGGGTCGGAACTAGAGATGATCTAGAAGTGATTGGGGTCGGGACTCGAGGCAATCTAGAAGTGAATGGGATCGGAACTGGATATGATCTAGAAGTGATTGGGGTCGGGACTGGAGGCGATCTAGAAGTGATTGGGATCGGGACCAGAGGCGATCTAGAAGTGATTGGGGTCGTGACTGGAGACAATCTAGAAGGGATTGAGGTCGGGACTGGAGATGATCTAGAAGTGATTGGGGCCGTGATTTGAGGCGATCTCGAAGTCATTGGTTTCGGGACTGGAGATGATCTAGAAGTGATCGGGGTCGGGACTGGAGATGATCTAGACGTGATTGGGTCGGGACTCGAGGCAATCTAGAAGTGACTGGGATCGGGACTGGAGATGATCTAGAAGTGATTGCGGTCGGGACCGGAGGCGATCTAGAAGTGATTGGGATCGGGACCGGAGGCTATCTAGAAGTGATTGGGGTCGTGACTGGAGACAATCTAGAAGTGATTGGGTCGGGACTAGAGGCGATCTAGAAGTGATTGGGGTCGGGTATGGAGATGATCTAGAAATGGTTGGGGTCGGGACTGGAGAAGATCTAGAAGTGATTGGGGTCGGGACTGGAGATGATCTAAAAATGATTGGGGTTGGGACTGAAAGCGATATAGAAGCGATAGGGGTCGGGACTGGAAATGATCTAGAAATGGTTGGGGTCGGGACTGGAGAAGATCTAGAAGTGATTGGGGTCGGGACCGGAGATGATCTAGAAATGATTGGGGTCGTGACTGGAGGGGATCTAGAAGTGATTGGGATCGGGACTGGAGGCGATCTAGAAGTGATTGGTGTCGGGACTCGAGGAGATCTAGAAGTGATTGGGGTCGTGACTGGAGGCGATCTAGAAGTGATTGGGGTCGGTACTGGAGATGATCTAGAAGGGATTGTGGTCGGGACTGGAGATGATCTAGAAGTGATTGGGGTCGGGACTGGAGGCGATCTAGAAGTGATAGGGGTTGGGACCTGAGGCGATTTAGAAGTGATTGAGGTCGGGACTGGAGATGATCTAGAAATGATTGGGGTCGGGACTGTAAAAAATCTGGAAGTGATAGGGGTCGGGACTGGAGATGATCTAGCAATGATTCGGGTTGGGTCTGGTGCCGATCTAGAAGTGATTGGGGTCGTGACTGGAAGCGATCTAGAAGTGATAGGGGTCGGGACTGGAAGCGATCTAGAAGTGATTGGTAGATATAGAAGTGATTGGGGTCGGGACTGGAGATGATCTAGAAGTGATTGTGGTTGGGACTGGTGCCGATCTAGAAGTGATTGGGGTCGTGACTGGAAGCGATCTAGAAGTGATAGGGGTCGGGACTGGAAGCGATCTAGAAGTGATTGGTAGATATAGAAGTGATTGGGGTCGGGACTGGAGATGATCTAGAAGTGATTGTGGTCGGGACTGGAGGTGATCTAGAAGTGAATGGGATCGGGACTCGAGGCGATCTAGAAGTGATAGGGATTGGGACTGGAGGCGATTTAGAAGTGATTGGGGTCGGGACTGGAGGCGATCTAGAAGTGATTTGTGTCGGGACTGGAGGCGATCTAGAAATGATAGGGGTTTGGACTGGAGGCGATCTAGAAGTGTTTGGGGGTCGGGACTGGAGATGATCTGGAAGTGATTGGGGTCGGGACTGGAGGTGATCTAGAAGTGATTGGGGTCGGTACTGGAGGCGATTTAAAAGTGATTTGGGTCGGGACTGGAGGCAATCTAGAAGTGATAGGGGTCGGGACCGGAGGTGATCTAGAAGTGATTGGGGTCGGGACTGGAGGTGATCTAGAAGTGATTGGGGTCGGGACTGTAGGTGATCTAGAAGTGATTGGGGTCGGGACTGGAGATGATCTAGAAGTGATTGTGGTCGGGACTGGAGATGATCTAGAAGTGATTGGGTCGGGACTGGAGGCGATCTAGAAGTGATAGGGGTCAGAACTGGAGGAGATCTAGAAGTGATTGGGGTCGTCACTGGAGGCGATCTATACGTGATTGGGGTTTTGACTGGAGATGATCTAGAAGTGATTGAGGTCGGAACTGGAGATAATCTAGAAGAGATTGAGGTAGGGACTGGATGCGATCTAGAAGTGATTGGAGTTGGGACTGGAGGCGATCTAGAGGTGAATGGAGTCGGGACTGGAGGCGATCTACAAGTGATAGGGGTCATGACTGGAGTTGATCTAGAAGTGATTGGGATCGTGACTGGAGGCGATCTAGAAGTGATTGGGGTCGGGACTGGAGGTGATTTAGAAGTGATTGGGGTCAAGACTGGCAATCTAGAAGTGATTGTGGTCGGGACTGGAGCCGATCTAGAAGTGATTGGGGTCGTGACTGGAGGCAATCTAGAAATGATTGAGGTCGGGACTGGAGATGATCTAGAAGTGATTGGGGCCGTGTCTTGAGGCGATCTAGAAGTCATTGGGGTCGGTACTGGAGATGATCTAAAAGTGTTTGGCGTCGGGACTAGAGATGATCTAGAAGTGATTGGGGTCGGGACTCGAGGCAATCTAGAAGTGACTGGGATCGGAACTGGATATGATCTAGAAGTGATTGGGGTCGGGACTGGAGGCGATCTAGAAGTGATTGGGATCGGGACCAGAGGCGATCTAGAAGTGATTGGGGTCGTGACTGGAGGCAATCTAGAAGGGATTGAGGTCGGGACTGGAGATGATCTAGAAGTGATTGGGGCATTGACTTGAGGCGATCTCGAAGTCATTGGGGTCGGGACTGGAGATGATCTAGAAGTGATCGGGGTCGGGACTGGAGATGATCTAGACGTGATTGGGTCGGGACTCGAGGCAATCTAGAAGTGACTGGGATCGGGACTGGAGATGATCTAGAAGTGATTGCGGTCGGGACCGGAGGCGATCTAGATGTGATTGGGATCGGGACCGGAGGCTATCTAGAAGTGATTGGGGTCGTGACTGGAGACAATCTAGAAGTGATTGGGTCGGGACTGGAGAAGATCTAGAAGTGATTGGGGTCGGAACTGGAGATGATCTAAAAATGATTGGGGTTGGGACTGGAAGCGATATAGAAGCGATAGGGGTCGGGTCTGGAGGCAATCTAGAAGTGATAGGGGTCGGGACCGGAGGTAATCTAGAAGTGATTGAGGTCGGGACTGGAGGTGATCTAGAAGTGATTGTGGTCGGGACTGTAGTTGATCTAGAAGTGATTGGGGTCGGGACTGAAGGTGATCTAGAAGTGATTGGTGTCGGGACTGGAGGAGATCTAGAAGTGATTGGGGTCGTGACTGGTGGTGATCTAGAAGTGATTGGGGTCGAGACTGGAGATGATCTAGAAGTGATTGTGGTCGGGACTGGAGGTGATCTAGAAGTGATCGGGGTCGGGACTGGAGGCGATCTAGAAGTGATAGGGGTTGGGACTGGAGGCGATTTAGAAGTGATTGGAGTCGGGACTGGAGATGATTTAGAAATGATTGGGGTCGGGACTGGAAAAAATCTGGAAGTGATTGGGGTCGGGACTGGAGATGATCTAGCAATGATTCGGGTTGGGACTGGTGGCGATCTAGAAGTGATTGGGGTCGTGACTGGAAGCGATCTAGAAGTGATTGGTAGATATAAAAGTGATTGGGGTCGGGACTGGAGATGATCTAGAAGTGATTGTGGTCGGGATTCGAGGTGATCTAGAAGTGAATGGGGTCGGGACTCGAGGCGATCTAGAAGTGACAGGGATTGGGACTGGAGGCGATTTAGAAGTGATTGGGGTCGGGACTGGAGGCGATCTAGAAGTGATTTGTGTCGGGACTGGAGGCGATCTAGAAATGATAGGGGTTGGGACTGGAGGCGATCTAGAAGTGTTTTGGGGTCGGGACTGGAGATGATCTAGAAGTGATTGTGGTCGAGACTGGAGGTGATCTAGAAGTGATTGGGGTCGGTACTGGAGGCGATATAAAAGTGATTTGGGTCGGGACTGGAGCCAATCTAGAAGTGATAGGGGTCGGGACCGGAGGTGATCTAGAAGTGATTGGGGTCGGGACTGGAGGTGATCTAGAAGTGATTGGGGTCGGGACTGTAAGTGATCTAGAAGTGATTGGGGTCGGGACTGAAGGTGATCTAGAAGTGATTGGTGTCGGGACTGGAGGTGATCTAGAAGTGATTGGGGTCGGGACTGGAGGCGATCTAGAAGTGATTTGGTGCGGGACTGGAGGCAATCTAGAAGTGATTGGAGTCGGGACTGGAGACGATCCAGAAGTGTTAGGGGGTCAGGACTGGAGGTGATCTAGAAGTAATTTGGGTCTGGACTGGAGGCGATCTAGAAGTGATTGTGGTCAGGACTGTAGGCGATCTAGAAGTGATTGGGGTCGGATTGTGGTGGAAGCAGACTAGTGTGTTAAAATACACGTTTAATGCTCTTTTGAAATGTTTCGTATTGGCGAGCATCAACCACCACTGATGACCATTGTGACCACCATTTGCACGAATATTATTGCAAGTATTCGTGCAAATGGTCAAATTCGTTATTAACGATAATTAATGCAGGTGACAAATTCTGAATTAAACTCGATTTCCTAAACGTTACATAATGAGCGTGATATTTTGTGATTTTGGATTTTGACCCCTACCGACTTCGCCAGGCACTCTGAAAGTTCTCGTGCTAGCCAGATTTAGTGAATTGGTATCGATCCACAAATGAATAAATTTTATGTTTGATTATGATTTATAACTGTAACCCTTTTGGATTTTATAAAAACTTTACTTAAACAGGGAGCGACGTTTCTATATTTGCTCAGTATATTAATGATTAAACAACTAAACTAGCCGATTCATCTAGTTTTCAGACAAACTATTTCATTAACAACAAGAGCTGTCGGAGAACAGCGCAGCTCGACTATTCGCTTTTTCTGAGAATAATAAATTTTATAGCCAGTATATACCATCAGAAATAAAGGCTAAAACAATGTGGGGGTGGAGTTTGGGGGACGGGGCTTGTATAGTAACTCTGGCCGATATAAAATTATTGTTAGAATCTCTTACAAATTATATTAATTTAGTGCAGTATGTGAAATGTTATTATTTGAATTTAATGCAAAATTGCTGTAATTTTAAAGAAATTTGTGGTCAAAAGGCAACTCGGGGAGGGAGCTGATTCCTGGCAATGATTATTATGGCCTTATTTCATTTCTTTTTATTGATGCTGATAGGGTCACTACTCTCACGGGTTATTATACCGGGGCTGATGCTCGAAGGGTTACTACTCTCATGGGTTATTATACCGGGGCTGATGCTGGTTAGGTCACTTCTCTCATGGGTTATTATACCGGGGCTGATGCTGGTTAGGTCACTTCTCTCATGGGTTATTATACCAGTGATGATGCTGGTAGGGTCACTACTCTCATGGGTCATTATACCGGGGATGATGCTGGTAGGGTCACTTCTCTCATGGGTCATTATACCGGGGCTGATGCTGGTAGGGTCACTACTCTCATGGGTTATTATACCGGGGCTGATGCTGGTAGGGTCACTACTCTCACGGGTTATTATACCGGGGCTGATGCTGGTAGGGTCACTACTCTCATAGGTTATTATACCAGGGCTGATGCTTGGAGGGTCACTATTTGAACAAACTTGGTATAAAACTCCTGACTCTTGTAGTTTAGAAAACTGGAAGGGTGTTACATGGAACATTTGTCGCCTGCCATGTGCTTATTTCATAAATTACTATCTAACTATAAATTTGAAAGAGGGGCTATTTTTTTTAAATTGTTACAGTTTATGAAAAGGGGCATAACTTTACATTGGATAATTGATAAGGGTGAACTGTATAAAGCTGCATGATCATAGGTCAATGTTTTGCCAAGTCATCAGCTAGGTTAGGTTACAGGTTAAAGTGTAATGAAAAGGGGTATAACTCGGCCGAAATGAAGATTGGAGTTATTGGACATGTGTAACGACATTTCTTTGGGTAAGATGAAGATGTGCGTGAAGTTCATGAATATAGATCAAGTTATGGTCAGTTATGAGCTCGGTTAGGTTGCAGGTTAAAGTTTTATGAAAAGGGGCATAACTTTGCCGAAATGAAAGTTAGATTTATTGGTTATGGGTAACAAAACTCCTTCAGGTAAGATGATAATGTGTGTGAAGTTTCATGAACTTAGGCAAACACTTTTTATGTTACGGCCAGTTATTACCTTGGTTAGGTTGCAGGTTAAAGTTTTATGAAAAAGGGCATAAACCTGCAAAAATAGAGTTATTTGCCATGTTTAACAACATTCCTTGAGGTAAGATGAAGGTGTGTGTTTAGTTTCATGAAAATAGGTCAAATACTTTTCAAGTTATGGTCAAGGTTAGATTGCAGGTTAAAGTGTGACGGACGCCGGCGATTGACAAAGTGATCCCTATGTGTCTGCCATGCTATGCAGGTGACAATTTTTTTTTGAAGATTTTCCTGTATAACTGTGTAAAACTGTAACCTCCGTGGCGGGGCCAGATTTGACCCCACGGTCACCATTTGAACAGATTTGGTACACCATTTGAACAGATTTGGTAGAGGACCATAAGCTGATGGTACATGCAGTATGCCTTGTGGCTTTACCGAAAATGGTTTTTTCAAGTTTTTCCCAATATGTCTATGTAAAACGTACAAAATCTCCATATAAAAACTTTGGACCATCGGGGCCAAGAATTTTTTTACCCTTTGGATTTCATTTGAACAAACTTGTAGCTCACTTTGAGCCCACGCCTCAGGTGAGCTAAAAAATGAATCTTGAATTATACAGTATAAACAAAGAAACAATCACATTAGTATACAGAATTGTTAACAATGCAACATATAGTGGTCTGTACCTTATGAAACATTTAGTGGTCTGTACCTAATGCAATATTTACTGGTCTGTAACCTTTGCCACATTTATGACATTGGTCCTTTTGGGGACCAACTGAGAAAGTACAATGAACGACACTTAGAAGTACCTCGATCTTTAAATGCTAAGTTTCTCAATATTGAGACTTATACAGTAGGTTTACATAATTATGAAAAAAGTCATAATGTTTGATACAAAATAAAAGAAATATAATCAAAAATACATCTGTGTTTTGAAAACAATGTCAGTCCTGTTACTATGAGAGTGTCATTCCTGTTACCATATAATTTTAGTGAAATTGTTGACACAGCTGCAAATGTCTCTTGATAGAAAACTTCTGTTCATTAATACCTTAAGTTATGTACAGTATATACCTCAAATTTACTAAAGATTTTATTATCAAACATATTTTTTTCAATTTGGCATTGGTAACTAATACAATATTAAAGTTATCAAAAATGTATTAGTTTTTTCAAAATGAATATTATGTTATTGTTTAAGTAATAAAATGATACTTCTCCACATGAATGTTTTTGGGTAAAATAATTTTGAAAGCAGCAAAAACTTTTACTTTATGGACAAAAACTATGCAATTTCGGTAGAATGGCTGCAATAACAATTTCCCAATATGTACCTACTATAATTGTGGCAGGGCGAAGTTTGACTCCAGAACCACCATTAAATTTTGAAGAAATTTGGTAGAGCTTATGGTCGTCCACCATGTATGCAACATGCAATGTATTGTTTTAACTTACCAGAGCTTTCATCGCCATCACTCTGACCAAGTTCGGCAAAGATCTGATGAAGGTGAAGCAAATTATTATACCTTTTAATAATTTAAGGGCCCAAATTCTGGTGTCTCAAGTCTGACATTAGTTATCAAACTTGTCCAGTTTTTAATAGTTTTATTAATCCAGCAGTTTCAGAGAAAGTGATGCAAATGGATGCAGATGCCGCGGATGCAAATAGACTACATGTTATCGAAGGCCAGAAGAGCGAAACTTTATTAGTGCCGTGTCAAGCTAAACAAAATTAAAATTACCATATACACTTAAACAAGGCATGGCCTTACAATTTTTTCCTTCCTGTCCCTTTTAATATCAAACATAATCACAAATAGACTTGCCACCTCCAGGAAGGACTAATGAATATATTTTTACTTTTATTATTATTTTACTACAAAGCGCTGAGTTGGTATTCATTTTCAGGTTTTCTTCTTGCTATGCTGTTCTCCCTTTGGTCTTCACTAGCAAGTTCAATCATAGATTCACAAAGTCTCGCCCAATTTGGTTCAACATGTCCACCATTGTCATCATTTACCCATGATGCACGAGTATAACGATTGAATATTTTACATAGAAATGGAGACATAAGTTCCGTATTTACTCTCTCAGTCATTAACATTATGATTGGTTTACGCTGGGCATAAGCCTCGCCCACTTCCATTTTGCACCAATTTTTCTGACAGAAATTGTTGGATACAACTAGAACTACAATAGCAGAGTTTTCAATACATCGCATTGCTTCATTGTGAATGGCAAAACCAGGGCGAAAATGGAGATCGCCTAAACAGACAAGTTCTTTGTCAGATTTTGTCGTTTCGCGAATTGTTTGCTTAAGTTGTGGGTACATCTTATCTATCACTAGGTTGCCGTCCTCGTTGCAGTAGGAAAGAAACACTAAATACGTGAAAGGGAATTCATTATTTTGTATCTGAGCTAATACATTTTTGACGTTTTTCTTTTTTATGTATTTTCGCAGTGACACTACAACTGTTATTATGATAACCAAAAACACTGTGAGTGTCACAGGAATAGCAATGGTAAGAACTTGCAAAACTTGCTTCATGTTGCAGTATTTTTGGGTTTCCTCGTAGGCGGAATTTAGAATATCCAATCGATTTCCATCTAAAATACATTTGTATGTTTTATTTTCCTTGTAAACGACCGAAGATGTTTTCAACCAATCAATGAGTTGCAAGTATTCATTGCCGCACTCGCACTGGTAGTCATTGCTACTTAAGTCTACTTGCATTTCTGCTGGAAGGAGTGTCTGTGACTTTGGGGGTCCGATATCCGGATAATGGAGCATGAGAAAAGATTCAAAATGTCTCCTCGTGTTGTCTGCAATTGTTTTAATCAAGTTGTGACTCAAATCAAGAAACTTAAGCTGTCTTAAATGTTTAAAATTAAAGCTAATGTCTGTCAATTTATTGTACGACAGGTCTAAATACTCCAACATCAAATTGTTGATAAATGTGTTATTGGGGATACCTGTGAGACCATTATTTGATAAATTTACTCGACGGAGTTTTGTCATCGAGCTAAAGAGCTGTTCAAAGTCTTTCGAGTACTGCTCTTGCATGACATTCAGGTGATTATATGACATGTTTAGCAGTTGCATATTTTTCGAAGGAAACAGTGTCAGTGGTGAGATATATTCCATCAGATTGTTGGACATGTCCAATTCTTCTAAAAGTGTTTCTGTTGTTTGGTCAAGTATTGCACTCATGTTTATCCATTTCACAGTGTTTCCGGCAAACTGAATGCGTTTCAAGTGGAATGGACAACCGGACAAGTCCAACAAATAATCTTTAATTACGATATCTTGATGCACGTTCTTGATCAAGATGTTATTCATGTAAAGATTTTCAATACTGTAATAAAAGTCCATTGATGAACAACGAAATTCGGTATTTAAAAAGTCTATTGGTCGTAGTAACCTTGGTATATTTAAACCACTTATGTCTAGAGTCTTTAAACTAGAGCATGACGGTTGCTCGTAGTCTTTTGGATATATGATAGTAATTTTTTGTGCCTTGGCATATTCAACCGATTTACAAAGTAGTTCAAGGTCAAGGTAATTCATATCAAGTTTCACAATGATCATATATGAAAAGTCAAGGTATTTGATATGTCTACCGCGTGCAAGAGACTCAAAGAAATATTCATCCAAGGTAACAGGATCGTTGTTATAAGTTTGAACTTTTGCTAGAGTGAGGTTTTGCAATTTTGGAAGAACTATTTCATCGCCGCCATGCAGGGATGCTATCATATCGTTCACATACAGATAAAAGCTATCAGATAAATCTAATGTTAAGACGTTATCCAATCCCACAAATGCTGCAGATTCTATCTTGTGTAACTGGTTGTTACCATGCAGTCCTATGTATTCCAGATTGCCTAGGCCTGTAAACGTGTAATTTCGTATGGTTTCTTCTCCGAATTTTACATTCATTACTGTAACGTCAAGAGTTGTTATGTTTTTCCAGTCATTCGTTGTAAACAAGTCCGATTTTAAGTTGTTCAAGTTAAATGAGTCCAAAAACACCTTTGAGATAGTATTGGGAATGTAACCAGGAAAACTTTCTCCATGGCAACGTAACGTGTCATCCACACAATCACAGTTATTTGGGCATCCATTTATAAAGTTGCTAAGCAACAATAGCTGAAGTAATCCAAATATTAAAAACATTTTTGTTGACATATTGTCATTTCCTCAATCACTGTATATTGTAATAGTTCTTCTGCAATATTTCATACACAGTATTATAAACAACGTGCAGCCATGCATAATGTTCACCTTCTACAAACATAAAAGTTTACATTGACATATCCATTATCCTAAAGCATGTATTCAACAACATGCATTATATTATGTTCATTTGTAATTATATTATAAGATTTTATGCACTTGTATCAACATGTTCGTTCAACAGGATGTGTTAATATATAAATACTAGTAGTATATTTCAAAATAGCAAGCACCAGCCAATGAAAACTTATGTAAATATTTACCCCAACTTGTAGACATCAAACACTGAACAAAGACATAGTTTGGTGACCTTTCTCTTTGCATTAACCACACTCGACAAACAGAAAGGTCAACAAACTATGGTATAATTTAGGCTAGATAAAACACGAGAATATCAATGATATATCTATAACATATCTATAACTTACTGCTTAATATGAATATTGACTAATTAGCTTGACACCGTATACTGCTGTATAAACTCCCCCGGGTGTGGGTGTGATTTTGAGGTTTGGGTGGGGGGATATATAGCATTATTATACCAGCCATTTTGCATTTTACAATTAACAAATACACTTTGACAAATTTAATAACAAGAATTTGTTTAAAAACGACCTAATTATCAACCTAATGACTCGTAAGTTGATAGTTGATAATACTTATATAACAAGTGGTGAAAAAATCGTTCCTCAACCGGGACTCGAACACAGGGTCTAACCACTGAGATATCGAGGACTTACGGTTAGGAATCAATGATTCACCATTTACCTGTACCCGGTTACATACACCCACACCATGTTGAAATTCGTCCCTGAATTTCTAACTAGAAATTGTTATTGTCCATGGGACAAAAACGTATGGCTCCCCCACTCGCCCAAACAGGCATAATTGACGACTCTAGGTCCAACCGTTCTCTATTGATCTGAGATCGTTTTGATATTCAATATCCCTGTGACTGTATCTACTATCTGTATCAGTAAGGCCACATAAAAAATATGTGTGGTTCAGGTAACCCGACCGACCCTATTTTTTTAAGAACCGACCCTAAAACTTTTTATGTAAAATTTAAAAAAAAAAAATCAAAAAAATAAATCATTTTTTTAAATTTATTTTTTAAAAAATTAAACAAACAATAATTCAATAGGGGTCATCAAGTGGTCATGACCAACCATCCTTCCAAGTTTGAGGACCCTAGGTCCAACCATTCTCTAGTTATTGATCGGACATCGTTTGTGACACAGACCTAAAGACAGACAGACAAAAAGCACAAAATCAATATGGCTCCCCTACCACACTTTGTGTGGCCATAATTCTACAGGAGAACCACTGCTAGTGCTAGTGTTTCTCAGGATCTCCCGGACGAGCCCCCAAATATAACAGGTGGCGAAGAAATCGTTCCTCAACCGGGACTTGAACCCAGGTTTCTGGTTTACCGTACCAGCGTACTAACCACTGAGCTGCCGAGGACATACGGCTAGAAATCGATTATTCACCATTAGGCAGGAAAAAGGTAACTGGTGTCTAACTGTGTTACAGACAGGGTATGCAATATGGCAGTCAAAGACTGATGTTAAGTTACTAAGTATCAGTATGGGAAGTCAAAGACTTCGATGTTTTTAAGTCATTTAAGTATCAGTGTGGGAAGGCAGTGACTTTGATATTGTTAAGTTAGTGTACAAAGAAGGTGACTTCATCATGTCATGCTGATCATTTTAGAAAAAGTCCCATATCAATATCCCTTAGAGTTTTCAAGAAGTAGTCGCTACAAACTTGTTTTTTAAAAACCTATTTTTAGATTTGGTGGCCATCTTGGATTTCACATCTACATGAATTTTTGCTAGGATCAACTAGACTTCATGGGCAACATTTCTGTAAAGTTTCATGAAAATCCATTCAGTAGTTTCAGAGGAGTAGTCGCTACAAAAAAAAGTTTACGGACGGACAGACAGACGGACACCGCACCATGGCATAAGCTCTGCTGATCTCTGATCAGTAGAGCTAAAAATCAATATTTCATTGTCTTTTTTCTCTTCTTTAAATTTGTTCATTGGAACCAGTCTCCTGGCAAAACATGTTCCCCCACGGTGAGAATTCCAAATCTGCTAATGCATCGGGTTGACTCTAGATCATATCATGACTCAGTCCATTGGTCATTTCCAAAATAATGCAAAATGATGGTCCTTTTCTGATAATAAGACCAACTAATTCAATACTTATTTTGAAATGTAGAGGTAAGAATTTTTTAAAGCCTTATTGTTACCATAGCAACCAGGGTTTTGAGCGAACCAGTCATGATCAATATTTATATTTCAAGTATGGTATTTTCATAATTATAGCTATGTTCCAGAAAACATTGTCTTAATTAATTAATTACATTCCTTTAATCAAAACGTATACAATGTTCAAATGAAGGCTTTATACCAGTTATTTAAAATATATAACATAGGCAGCCATGCTTTTTAACGAATCAGATTGAGTTTTGCCATGTTGCTAGAGGATTGTTCTGAATTCTGACCTGTGGTTTTAGAAGAAAAGATTTTAGAAGTGTTCTTTTTGTTGTCGTAGCAACCAGACTTTTGGGGTGGATCACACTGATTTTAGATTTTTCAACTTTCTCCTTGGTATTTTTGTCTCACTGCCATAGCAAACAGGTTTTTGGATGGACTGGCCTGACTTTTGCTATTTTGATAAAAAGCCAGCCAAGGATGCTTCCTGAGAAGTTTATCAGAATTGGCCAAGTCATTTAGTAGCAGATGTTGTTTGAAGCAAAGGGTTAATGAAGGACACCAGGTGATCACAAATGGGTGGGGAAGGACCCTGGGGCCAAAGCTGGTTGGATGGTTGACCCTGGGAAAGCCATTTGTAAATATTTTATAGTCTAGTGGTTGGTCATCATAAATAATGAACAAGAGTTGCGCGCAACATGGTGTCTCGCCTCAAACGACGTGTCCACCTAACATGTTTCAAATGACCTTCATCTTGATAAAATCGAGGGTTTATGCAACCTCAAGTACCTTTGTCTGAAATTCATTGTTTTCCATAAAAGGAGCTAAAATGTAAATATTGATGAATGGACAGACATTACCATTCCATAGACCAGATTCGGTAAAAAAATAGACGTGTGTCCATATCAGCTTGTTACCTCGTTATGCTAAATATAGGCTTTACTTATAGACAGTGTCCTTTTAAAAAGTTAATTTCCTATTGAACATGTTTAGCCTGCAAAAATATCATCTATTATAATTGGGAAGTATCATTGTTACACAGAGGCTGTTGTTTTTTGCTGTCACAAATTGACATTTTAATCTAAGCGTATGTCCTATTTTATCATGAACATGTCATCACAAACTAATGTTGGTATCTGCTTGTGATGCAATAAAATAGTTTTAAAAGTCAGGTTTGAGTATAAAAACTCCAACATGGCCTTTTTTCAAATCATTATTCATCAAAGAGGTTTAATCACAAAGGACAAGTTATGATAAGGGGGTATTTTGGCCCCCAATATATTGTCCTATATTCAAAATAATAATATTTACATATAATCTGTTGTGCATATTGAAGTAAATTGATCATATTCTATCTTCAAAATATATTTTTATTTATCTAGAAGAATTAATAGGGTCTCAAAAAACGGCATTTTTGGTAATTTTGTTATAATTTGTAGATTTTGGACCTTTCTGGGCAAGATTTTGATCCTAAAAATATAGAGCGCACCTTCGAGCACTTTTTTTTGGCTGATGATGCATCCCTACCAAGTACCTATTTCAACAAAAAATCAGCTGTGCTTGAGGTTGCGCTCCATATTACCAAGATCAAAAACTGATCGAAAACTGCTGAAAATGAACAAAAATGTCATTTTTTTAAGAAAAGGCCTTGTTTGTGAGGCTCTTAAACTCATTTAGAGCCTTCAAAGGTACTTGTAAAGAATTTTAATATTGATTCAAGTTCATTTGTAGCTAAACTAGATATTCAAAAGTTGTTCTTTAAACTTTCAATATTGGGGGCCAATTTTGTCCCTTATCAGGGGCGGATCCAGGATTTCAGCTTAGGGGGGGCGTAAGATTTTGGAAAATTTTGGGTCCGTTTCTAGCCTCATAAAACGGTTGCGGTAGTGCATTGATAGGGTAAAAAACTCCGTTTTCCAATAAAAGGAATTATCAATGTTTTAATTAAACCACTCATTAGCCATTATGCGTCGAGCGAGCGAAGCGAGCGAAAAAAAAAAGTTATACTGAGGGCGTGCATCGAAATTGTTTGATATTTTATCTACAGTAACATGGACATACATGTATGAATAAAAAAAGTCCGTTTACAAATAAAAGGATTTAACAATGTGTTAATTAAACCACTCATTAGCCATTATGCGTCGAGCGAGCGAAGCGAGCGAAAAAAAAATTTATACTGAGGGCGTGCATCGAAATTGTTTGATATTTTATCTACAGTATCATGAACATACATGTATGAATAAAAAAGTCCGTTTTAAAATAAAGGGTTTTAACAATTTGTTAATTAAACCACTCATTAGCCATTATGCGTCAAGCGAGCGAAAAAAAAAAAATACTGAGGGCGTGCATCGAAATTGTTTGATATTTTATCTACAGTAACATGGACATGTATGAATAAAAAAAGTCCGTTTTCAAATAAAAGGATTTCACAATGTGTTAATTAAACCACTCATTAGTCATTATGCGTAGAGCGAGCGAAGCGAGCGAGAAATTTTTTAATACTGAGGGCGTGCATTGAAATTGTTTGATATTATATCTACAGTAACATGGACATACATGTATGATCCGGAATTTTTAGGGGGGGCGCGCGCCCCTGGATCCGCTAGTGCTTATCATACCTAGTCATTTCTAAATCATATTTAGCATTTGTAAAGCATTTGTAAACTCAAAATTTGGCATGTCAATACATTAAACATTACAACTGTATCATGTATTTATTTTCTATACAAAACATTTTTGAACTGAATCAAATTAGATGTTCTTAAAACGGCTCATCAAAACATTATAGGTTATTTACAGCCACCACCCGAGAGAGAGGGGAAGGATACATAGGAATCCAAGAACCTGCCCTACTCTTACTATCAAATATATGTCAAAGGTTCTTTAATGTTCTTGGAGGATAGACACCAATACATGGGACCGCATGTATAAGAACATAATTATTTTGTGTTTGTTTTATAAGCTCAAAGTAAAAGTGTCCCTTTAAATAGAAAAAATATTTTAGTAAACTTGGTTGTTGTGTAATGTTTGTCAACAATAAACATATTAAGTGCTAAACCTTTAAATATAAAATTGTCTTTATTGTCATTGTCACTGTATCATTATTGTCATTAAAATCTTTTTTTATTATAATTTTTAAAATTTAATGTTTTCTGCAATTAAGTGTGGAAGTGTCGATTCTTAGGGATGGCAGGAGGTGTACAGTACTGGTTCTACCATGGAAAAGTGGATGGTCTTCCTCCACCACAAAACATTGAATGCCATATATAACCTTATATGTGTTGAAAATTACGTAAAACATCATACAAACAAACAAATGTTCTGCAATTAATTGTTTGGTTTAAACATATTTATTTCCAGAATCTTTACACATTTTGGATATCGAGGGTTTAGTGCAAAACTATTGTAACTAGATATGAATAAAGAAGGAGATATGATAGTTCTGCACTGAACCCTCGATATATATAGCACTGAACCCTCGATATATATAGCAATAAAAAAGTCCAGTGGGACCTGTTTTATTAAACATCTTACAATAAGTCTTAAATTTTAAAACCGTTCACTTTGTTTACCTAAGCATTCAATGCAGACAGTTATGTGTGCACGTAGTGCAGAAATATCACATGTTTAAGAAAATGAAATCACGTTTATTTGAAAAGTTTTATTTATTATGAAGCATTTAAGAAATTGATTTACGATCAAAATGATCATAAGTTGTTTCATAAAACGGGGCCCAGCAGGTGTTTACATTTTAATCTGCACAGCTTATCAGTGGCTGTCAAGTGAAAAGTGTATATGGTTCTGTATAATTGCTTCAATAACCAGCTTGTCAGCCTTCATTGTTTTTTAATCTAAGCATCAGAAAATGTCAGTGCATATTATAATTAATGTAAAGTTCTCTGCTACTATGGGTGAGTTCAGTGGCTGGAAGTTAAAAAGAATTATGTCGTGAGTTTAGATATGAAATCTGTAACGTTAACACTGTAATTCACAGTTAAATGTAATAAAATTTGGATGTGGTATAGGTATTGTAAAAATTGAAGTCGGTACATGTATTTAAGAGACCACTGAGGGGAAGGGGATGAGAGCAACATATATGTGTAAGAAGCTATGTAAGAATTGACCAAAACAACACAGAAATATGTAAAAAAAATAAAATAATTAAAAATCGAATTTTGAGTGGTGGTGGGGGTGTTGCGGGGTGTTGCGTGGGGGTGGGGGAAGGGGCAACATATATGTGTAAGAAGCTATGTAAGAATTGACCAAAACAACACAGAAATATGTTTTTTTTAAAAACTAAGAGTTTCGAGAGAGTGGGGTGGGGGGTGAGGGGTGGGGTGGGGTTGGGGTGGGGGGGGGGGGGGTTGCGGTGGGGGGAGGCAGGGGGAGTGGGGGCAACATATATGTGTAAGAAGCTATGTGTAAGAATTGACCAAAGCAACACAAGAGGCCCACAAGGGCCTGTGGACGCTCTACTGGCTAACATGGCTATTATAATATCAATGAAGCGAGTGACTGCAATTTACGTGTTTTTTTTAAAGACACACCATCCCATAAGCTCTGCTGGCCCATGGCCAGTAGAGCTAAAAATAAAATAAAAATATTCCAGTTTCGAGTGTGTGTGGGTGGGGAGGTCAGGGTGGGGGCAACATAGCTATGTGTAAAAATTGACCAAAACAACACAGAAATATGTAAAAAAAAGAAATGAGTTCGAGTGGGGGGACGGGGTGGGGGGAGGGAGAGGCAGGGGGGGGGGGGCATGGGGGGGGGGGGGGCAACATTTATGTGTAAGAATTGACCAAAACAACACAGAAATATATAAAATGAATAAATCGAGTTTTGATTGTGTGTGGGGGGGAGGGGGGGAGAGGTAAGGGGTGGGGTTGGGGGGGGGGGGGGGGGGGGGGGGGGAGAGAGAGCAACATATATGTGCAAGAAGCTATGTGTAAAAATTGACCAAAACAACACAAAAATATGTAAAACAAGAGGCCCAAGAGGGCCTGTGGACGCTCTACTTGCTTATATGGCTCTTATAACATCAATGAAGCGAGCGACTATCGTCTTAAAGAGACAAAATATAGCATTTTTAACTAAATCAAGAGCCATAACTCCACCATTACTGGTCCGATCAAAAAATATATAAATATAATTTTTTTTTAAAAAATTTAAAAAATAAAAATAAAATAAAAAAAGTCAAAAAATAAAGAAATATAAAAATATTAAAAGAAAAAAAAGTCAAAAAATTTGGTGCTGCCTACATCCGCTACTGGTCGGGTTCTCTGTTTGGGGCCACACCCATCACAGTATGACCCCTGCGCCGCACACACCGCCCGACGTCCTTCCCCCTTGGTATTCGAATGTAGGCCGAAAGGTTCACGAGGCCTTCCGGGATATGTGGACTTCAGATGTGTGCTGTGATGGGACGCAGGAGACATCTTCACTCTCGGTCAATCAGCAATCATTCCGTTAATGCTGCAGACTATTCAGTCTATTGCAAGTAAAAACGGTTCCGGCAGTCCCTGCGGTACGTTCGAGGGCGGTGTGGGCAAGGATCGACCCAATAGGTCAATCCTAATTGCTTGCTGACAGTGCCCACTCTGCGACGTGCACATGGTGAAGATCTAGGTGGAAAGATGCACTACCGAAGACACAACTATGTCAAAATAGAATATGTTTTCTTCCAAAGATTAAGCTATAAATTAGTGATGTAAATGTAACAATTAAAGTTATCTGCCCTTTGCTTGGATGGTGAAGGTCACATTCACATTTGCTTTGTCACGTTGCGATGTACCACTCAAGATACAACTATAAGCAAAGTTTTAAAGGTCTAGTGCATACAGTTTGTCAAAAAGTGACCTAAATGCAAAAGTTGAACCTAAAAATTATTAAGTTATCTGTCCTTTGCTTAGAGGGTCAAGGTCACTTCTACATTTGCTTTATCACGTTGCGATGTACCACCCATGATACAACTATAAGAAAAGTTTGAACGGTCTAGTGCATACAGTTTTTGAGAAAATGACCTTAACGCAAAACTTGAATGTTGACGCCGCCGCCGGAAAAGCAACACCTATGTCTCTTTTTTTCTTCGAAATAGCGAGACAAAAATGAAGACCCTATCGCCTTAAAAAGGATATAGCATATTTAACAAAATCAAGGGCCATAACTCCGCTGTTACTGGTCTGATTTGGCTGGTTTTCGAACTTGTCCGAGCTTTTATTGACATTAACATTTTCGTAAAATTTGGTAAAGATCGGATGAAAAATGAAGGCCCTATCATCTTAACGAGGCAAAATATAGCATTTTTAACTAAATCAAGGGCCATAACTCCGCTGTTACTGGTCCGATCTGGTTGGTTTTCGAACTTTTCTGAGCTTTTATTGACATCAACAATCTGGTAAAGTTTGGTAAAGATCGGATGAAAAATGGAGGCCCTATCGTCTTAACGAGGCAAAATATAGCATTTTTAACTAAATCAAGGGCCATAACTCCGCTGTTACTGGTCCGATATGGCTGGTTTTCAAACTTGTCCGAGCTCTCATTGACATTAACAATCTGGTAAAGTTTGGTAAAGATCAGATTTAAAGTGAAGGCCCTACCGTCTTAACGAGACGAAAGGTAATGACTGACGGACGGACGACGGACAACTCAACATCCCATAAGCTCTACTGGCTGAATAAAAATATTCCAGTTTCGAGTGGGGGTGGGGGGATGTGGGACGCCGACGCCGGGGTGATTCATAAGCTCTCTTATTCTTTGAATAGTCGAGCTAAAAAAGTAAAATAATTTAACGCACATTTTTTGAAGACGGTACATGCATTTAAGTGGCATTGACTCTGACCCATGGTCAGTTGGAGAGCTGGAAGTTATTGGTATCATGAAGGACCATGACAAGGAGATTATATATGAAATTTGAACACCTCTGCTCCAAAGAACAAAAAAGTCATAAGAATTTAACGCATATCAACACATTCTTTTTGGAGACGGTACATGTATTTAAGAGGCAACTGACCATGACACAGGGTCAGTTGGAGGCTGATAGTTACTGTAATAAGAAGAACAATAACCTGTGATGTTATATATGAAATATGAACACTCTACTCCAAAGTTATAAGAACTTTAACGCAAAACCTTAACCAAAATCTTAACGCTAACATATGCATTGTAACTTTCTTGTCCTTGGGAGTAGAATGTTCAAATTTCATATATAATCTCCTTCTTATATATAATATATATAATGTCCTTCTTAATGCCAAAAACTTCCAGCCCTCCAACTGACCCTGGGTCGGAGTCAAGGTCACTTAAATACATGTACCGTCAATATTTGCGTTAACATTTGGTGACGGTACATGTATTTAAGTGACCTTGACTCCGACCCAGGGTCAGTTGGAGGGCTGGAAGTTATTGGCATTAAGACGGACAATGACCAGGAGGAAATTCGAACATTCTACTTCAAAGGACAAAACAGTTATAATACAATATGTTGACGCCATCGAGCCCGCCAACATTAGCGGCGCCTGTCTCGCATTCTTTCAATTTTTATTTCAAAATGTGAGACAAAAACTGCTGAAATCTGTTGTGTTTCTTGCAAAGATTTTTTTTTTCTCGACCATATATGGCAAGAGCGGCCATCTTGGATGATATAATTTGTATAAGTTTGAAAGGCATTGACCTCAGTATCATCCATGTGAAATCTGTTCAAAATTGGCCAAGTGATTTCTGAGGAGACGTTGATAGCTCACCTTTGAGTCAAGCTAAAATAAATATTTAGGTGTTTATTACTACAATATACAATTTATTTCCAGACAATATTTTTATCTATTAAAGACTACACTAGTTTTGAGGGGGAAAACACAAACAATATTATAATTTCTGTTTTTAAATATGTATGTATTTTTTGATATTAAACAAGTGGGCTTTAAACAGTTACAGCTGTATCAGTGAGTCAACACATGTTCTTTAAATATACTTAACGCCATTAAAAGTGCAATTTTTTTTTATTTTGTGTTTATTTCCAAGATCGATTGTAGTGTTATGTACATGTTAGATATTATCCACATTCCCTATAAATCTGGTGACCGATCAAATTCATGTATTAAAAGAAGTAAAATCGGAATTATGCAATCAATCATGGAGACATTTTAATTAAAAAATAAACATAAATAAAAAAACTTGCAATTTTAGTGGCGTTAAGTATATATCTGGATGGGTTCTCTCTGAAGCAGGAATGTCGTCTACTGGAGACTTGTCCCAGAATATCTGACAATGAGTTGAATTGGGGTTTTAAGGCACACCAACACAAAAAGGTTATATGGCGCCAACAGGAATGAACAATCCAGGCCCACTCTCCAGTGCACATTGATCATGAAGTTGCGCTCTGCACGTCGTCTCGATGTGGTGAACATTTGTGCTAAGTTATTCAAGCGGTTCAAGAGATATGGAGCGGTCGGACATCCATGCTAAAAAGAATATAAGCATTGGTCCTATTCTTGCCCGGGAACCACACGGGGATGGGGTCCGAGAAATAATATATGCATGGACGGAGCAGTATCAATTTGTAAATTATCTGATGGATTAGTGTAAGGAATCGGTTGAAAATACATGATCGATCATCAGAATTTCAACCAACCGCTGATCGATCATTAATTGATGGGTTCCATGTAACACACAAGTGAAGGCCTTTTGTTGATTATAATGAAGAAAAGTACCACATTTCAAATATATTCTGGTCATTAAGCAATTGTATGAAACTGACCAAGCATTTATTTAAAGTATAAATTGTGATACCTTTTGAAAACATATGATTACTTTTAGCAAAATTAAAACTTCTTGTACATTTTAGTAAAAGAGAAATAAATTATAATTTTGCAAAAACCGAGTAAACTCGATTATGCAAATTTGTAATGGATAAATCGAAAAAAAGGCTGAAATGACCGATGCTCGATTAATCGGAACACTACGTAGGACTGATAACAGAATGAGGACCACATGTGTTTATCACCTTTGGACCAACAGATGTTTTTACTTGCATTAGTATTGCTCGTGAATATGGATGCAATACTTTTTTCTTTTTTTTTTAAATATAATATCTTTATTTTCAACGTATTTCATATATGTTTTGTATATACATTTCGATTTAAACAAAAATAATAAAGTCTAAAATTAGGGCTATTCCGTTAAAACGTACACGGGACCCCAGGAAGGCAACTTAATAAAAATCTATGGGTGAACCCTATTTTCTGAAATTGGTTCTTTAAACTAAATTTTTCATCTATGGGTCGGTATTCAATTTCAAAAGTGCCCTCCTGGGGTCCCATGTATGTTTTAATGGAATAGCCCCAGGCTCTCCTCTGAGCATCGCCAATGGCACAAGAAAAAAATAAATGGCCCAAGATTTCAAACTTTGGCGAAAGTGTTTGGCGACAACAAAATTGCCGAAAATCCAGTGTTAATGTTCTATATCTTCTATGCCGCAAGCGACCTGTTACAAATAGACCGCTTCACTGATCACCTAGACGAGTGTATATTGACTGTTAGGAAAAACCGATAACCAACCAATTGACACCTGCCGCGTGCGATCACTGAACCTTGAATAAACAAACATGATACTCTTTGATGGGATAAAGAAAGTTTGTCAAACTTTATGACATCTGAGCAGATAATTGAAGTTATAAAGGGATGATTGGGTACAACTGCAGTTTGTCTTTAATTACTTTAAACAACGTGGACGTTTGTTTGCAATACTGCCAACAGTTTCTTTGTCGGCAAATTGCGCTTGCAGGAAATTCAACAAACATTTTCGGCTTTGGATAATTAAAGGTATCGTAAGTAATTTTAAGTTATATTAGGAAACTATGAATGTGAATGACAGTAATTAAGTTTTACTCGTTTTTTAATTGATCCCCGATAAATTTTAAATTGCCAGTATTTAAACACAATGTTATTTTGTAACATTGCCACTTTCTGAAATGGCTTCTAAACGTGCGCTTGATAATGGCTTATGTTAAACTCTGCCTTCTAAATTTGCCAAAATGTCTCATTCACAAAATTCTCCTTCCAGAAATTTTAAAGAAATCTGGCAATTCTTGGTTAAGATACGATGCAAAATTGAAGACGATGTTATATTTAAAAAAGAAATTATGTGTAACAATATCATTTTAAATGAATAACTATCATATTACTAATTGATCAGTTCCCTATCACATTAGTGTACGATGCTCCGTTAACAAACACATTTTAAATATACATAAAACTCAAGAAAAAAATATGGCTCATGCCATTAGAGCCAAATGGCTCCAGTTTCTCCAATTTGGCTCCAACTTTTTTCATTTGGCGCAAGTGGTGGCGCAAGAAAAAAATAAGATAATAGGTTGTGTGGAAGATTTCTGCCTGTTTGTTTTGTTTTTCTAAATACATGTAGTATTACATTTAACCATTCATAATAAAATAGAGAAAAAAACAACAACAAAAAACAACATTGCATTATATTTGTTTTCATCATTTACCCTTTTAAATGAACCTTTGTTTGTACGTTTTTATTCATTATGTAATGCGTTTTAATATTGGCCATTTTATTTAGCACTTTTTTTCTCGTATATAGTTTTTGTTGGGAGAAGAAAATAGACGGTTGAATCATCATACAATTACAGATTTTACAACTGTCACTGTTCATTAGTCCTTTAACATATTTACAGTAAAATATGTATTACTTTTTATGTCTTGGAAAATTTGAATAAAACTGTTATTTCTTTTGTATCATGAAACCAGTGCTAAAAATACCTTTTAGTGACTTTATGCAGGCGGTCAAAAACCCATTTTATATAATTGTTGTGCCTTGAGTCCCTATATAACCATACCAAATTAGAACTAGGGGTTGTTTTTAGTAAAAACAGGAGAAAGGGCCACACATCTGCCAAGAATCATTAAAATGGAACACGACGAAGGTAATATGTGCAACTAGGCTTGGTAATGGTCAACCCTACCAAGTTTTATAGAAATCCAGGCAGGGGATCAGGAGAAGTAGTCAGGACAAAGCTTATGTATTCAACCCTTTAAAGGGCCATAACTCCACCAACAATCATTCAACTGGAACAAGACAAATGATATACGAACAAGACAATGATATACGCAACCAAGTTTCGTTGAAAGCCTAAGTCTTTGAGGAGAACTAATCCGGACAAAGTTTGAGTATTAAAACGTTTTAAAGAGCCACAACTCTAAAGGACTAGGTATGATAAGGGACAAAATTGGCCCCCAATATTGAAAGTTTTAATGCACAAGTTTTGAATATCTAATTTAGCTACAAACGAACTGAATCAATATTAAAACTCATTACAAGTACGTTTGAAGGCTCTATATGAGTTTAAGAGCCTCACAAACAAGGCCTTTTCTTTCAAAAAATGACATTTTTGTCCATTTTCAGCAGTTTTCGATCTTGGAAATACAGAGTGCACCCTCGAGCACAGCTGATTTTTTGTTGAAACAGGAACTTGATAGGGATGCATCATTAGCCAAAAAGCTGTGTGTGCTCGGAGGTGCGCTCTATATTTTTAGGATCAAAATCTTGCCCAGAAATGTCCAAAATCTAACAAAATACCGTTTTTTGAGACCCTATTAAATCTTCTAGATAAATAAAATAAATAAAAATATATTTTGAAGATAGAATATGATCAATTTACTTCAATATGCACAACAGATTATATGTAAATATTATTTTGTTGCATTTTGAATAAATGGGGGGCCAAAATACCCCCTTATCATACCTTGTCCTTTAAGAACCAAATATCATTGAACCGGAACACGACAATGATATGCGCAACTAGTCTTGGTACTGAAATCCAGCCAGAGGTTCAAGATAACTAGTCCGGATAAAGTTTGTGTACAAGGGGCCACAACTCTGTTAAAAACCATTAAATAGGAACATGGCAATGATATGCGCAACTAAGCTTCACTCCGCTTGGTACTGATCATTCCTGCAAAGTTTCGTTGAAATCCAGCCAGAGGTTCAGAAGAACTAGTTTGTACAAAGTTAGTGTATTAAAGCCTTTAAAGGGCCACAACTCTGCCAACAATCTTTCAATATTAACAATCTGTGCAAGTCTGGTTAAGTTTGTTCAAGAAATGTGGCCTCTGTTGTGTTAACAACATTGATATAACGACACTGACAACCGGAACATGATGATATGCACAACTATGCTTGATACTGATCAAGCCTTGTCAAACTGCGTTGAAATCCGGCCAGGGGTTCAGAAGAACTGTTCCATACAAATAATGCGTATTAAAACCTTTAAAGGGCGTAACTCCGCCAAAAACCATTCAACCGGAACAAGGTGACGATATGCACAACTAGGCTTGGTAGTGATCATCCCTGAAAAGTTTTGCTGAAATACGGCAATATAAAGGCCATAACATAACAATCTGGTAAAGATCGGATGAAACATAAGGTGCTAGTGTGTTGACATAAGAAAGGTTACATTTTTCAATAATTCAAGGGCCATAACTTCAGTGTTACTGGTCCGATCTGGCTGTTTTCCTAACATGACCGAGCTTTCAACAATATCATCAATCTGGCAAAGTTTAGTTAGCAAAGTTTAGTTAGGATGGAAAATGGAGGCGTTACAGTGTTGACAAGACAAAATATAGCAATTTTCTTTAATTCAAGGGCAGTAACTCCGCCGGCTTTACTGGTCCGATCTGGCTGGTTTTCAAACTCATCCGAGCTTTCATTGATATAAATACATTGGCAAAGTTTTTCGTAAAGATCAAATACAAAATGAAGGTGCTAGAGTGTAAACAAGGCTTAATATGACATTTCTCAGCTAAACAAGGGCCATAACTCTGAAGTTACTAATCCGATCTGGCTGGTTTTCAAACTCATCTGAGCTTCCATTGATATAAATACACCGGCAAAGTTTTGTAAAGATCAAATATAAAATGGAGGTCAGTGCTAAAAGAAAATTATTTTAAGAGACAGGCCCAGGGCTTGTTGCTTCTGAAAATGGACAGGCCCCGATTTGAAATGGACAGGCCCTGATTTGAAATGGACAGGCCCTGATTTAAAATGGAAAGGTCCAATATTTTTTTCTTATTTGAAATGTGTCTTTATTCACTTTTATAGCACACATTAATTTTGTTGCGTATGTATTAATCAACTCAGAACCTCCTCTGACTATATTTTTCTTTTTGCTACCACTTTATGCTCCCTGGACTTATTTACCATTTCGTTTAAAATATGTTAGAATAGAATATTACATAGTAATTTATAACCAATGCAAAGGACAGTACTAGCACTTTTGCCAAACGATAATAATCAGAGCCGACTTGGTGAAATTGGAGCTAAACTTGGAGCCAAATTTTTAATCAGGTTTTATGAGACTATCAGAGCCTCCTCTGGCTATATTTTTCTTTTTGTCACCACTTTCTCCAAGTAAAGAATTAGGAGCCTAGACTAGAATTCATTTAAAAGTAGGATTCCAGGAACTCGTTACACCTTAAATAATGAATAGAAATATACTTTATATCTGTATTTATACATATACAGTATATATATTTTTCTTTTCACCAACATGTATTTGTAAAGGACAGTTTTTCTTATTTGATTATGTAAAAAAAATAAAAATAATAATAATAATAATATATCCGAAATTATGTACCATCCGAACTACTATGACACCGCACTTCTACGGCCCGAACATTTCACAAACATTCAATCGAAATACTATCAATAACGATTTTTTTCATGCATTAGTGCGTTTTTAATGACAAAAACGGTATTTCTTATCACAAAGGAAAGAAAACACAACCCTAATAGCAGAATAATGAGTTTTATGTCAACAATTGTCGACCTCAAAGTTGTGACAAACTGCCGATACGAAGCCAGGCAAAATATTCAAACTTTTTATTGTTTCAATGTGTGTATAACACATTTTAATTACTTTATTGCAAGTGTTTTCACAGTTCACAATACACATGGTAGTATTTTGTCTTGAGGAACTGGAGCTTGAGATCCAGTAAAACTGATTTTTTTGGGGATTTTTTTATTTTTTTAAGACAGGCCCAACGGGCTCCTCGTCTGCAAAATGAGACAGGCCCGGAATGGATTTCGAGGAGCCCCGGGCGTCAGGCTATCCTATTTCTTGAGCACTGGAGGTGTTAGAGTGTAAACAAGAGTTAATATGGCATTTTTTAGGAAAACAAGGGCCATAACTCCGCTGTTACTAATCTGAACTAGATGGTTTTCGAATTTTTCCGAGCTTTCATTTATTTAAAGATACTGGCAAAGTTTCGTAAAGATCCGATTAATAATGAAGTCTATATCGCGTAAACAGGACAAAAGTTAACGGACGGACGACAGACAACTCACCATCCCATAAGAAAAAGGATGCAGTAAAAAAAATATTCAAGATGCAGTAAAAAAAATATTCAAGATTGCGGTGTGTCCCATAGCTCAACTCGTACGTGAGAAAGTGTCGATTCTTACGGATTCCGTGAGTTATACAGTACTGGTTTTACCAAGGAATAAGTGGGTGGTCTGCCTCCACCACAAAAAATCAACCGTCATACACAGCCTAAATGATGTTAAATACCACACAAAGTGTCCCTTTCAAAGCAACCGATCTTATGATTTATGTGAGTTTTCTGATTTCTGAAGTTTCACAGTTTTGGTCCATTATTTATGGACCATTTGCTTTTAACAATTCCACATTGGATGGCATCAATTCTTTAATCGTTTCTTTAATCGTTATTATTCTTCTTACGCCGTCCACATTTATACCGAAGCACCGTATCACAATTTATCATTGACCATTCATACTGATTTCAAATCACCCTAATGTCATCAGTAATCCCGTTTTAAAATAAAACTTGTAACATACACCACAAATTTACACTGGCCTTTCACATTATAATAATGCCCTTTTCTGTTACATTCACTTTTTAAGCCTTTACCAATTTCATATCAAAACTATCACAAATGTTGTGAGGCCATTTCTGTGAAAAATTCATGCTTCAATGCTTCGTCGGCCGTAATTCTAGTATAAGGATTCAGGTCCAGTAACCTTGACATCAGGTCATATGCAGAGTCTGGCACTTGTCTCCATGACAACTCTGCCTCCTGAGTTTCTTTATTATATTTTTTGGACTGTTGATTTTTACTAACAGGTGCAGTTCGCAGTTTGGTACACATGGTTCTGTAATCGACTTTCTGTTGACTGGGGCTGCAGATCAGGTTTTTACCTAAAACAAAGATGTATAGAATTTCTAACTTCAAGCGAAATAGTGTCTGAATGATGCATTTTGCATATTTTCGAAATAAAATATATCAATATTTATTTCAAAAAGTTTTTTACTCCTTATCTTCGACAATATTGTAGACAATTGTACTTATTCTTAAACTGAAAATATCTAGACTGCAGATATGGGAAATTCAAAATTCAGTGGTTTACACTGCTTGACATTTGTTAACAATTTGTATTGCAATTAATTGCAGTGTTATTTAGAACATATTCAATTGCATATCCACATTTTAGACACAATTTTGCAGTAAATGCATTTCATTTTGTTTCTATTTATTGTCATATTTTTTTAACAGATATTAATGACAGGTTGATCATAGCATTTATCTGTTTCTTTAAATGTTGAACTGTTTGAAATATTTGATAGTCTGACAAATGCAATGGGAGATAGCAGTCACCTGTAAATGACCTCCCTTTGAATAGTATTTCTTGCATTTCTAACAAAATTTCTTTAAACAATGACCTGAAAGGGAATTTATACAACTTTTTGGGGTACTGAAATGTATACAGATATAGCAAAACAAAAACAAAACTAGACAGGTGTTCCACAGAACACTTGTTTCCCCTGTCGTGTGCTTATGAAAATGTGTGTGAGGTTTTATGAACATAGGTCAAAGACTTTTCAAGTTATGGTCAGTTATGAGCCTGGTTAGGTTGCAGGTTAAAGTTTTATGAAAAGGGGCACAACTTGAAAGTGATTCCTAAGTATCTGCTATTCTATGCAAGCGACACAAAGAGGTGAATTAAATGGTTGGACCTGGTTGTTTGCAGAGAGCTATCAGGGGAGACAAACCACTGCTATTCCTCAATATGCAGGGCTCTGGAAATATTTTGAAAATCCACTTGCCCAGGGCAAGTGGATTTTCAAAATCCACTTGCCCTGTTCAAAATCCACTTGCCCTGTCCAAAATGTCACTTGCCCCAAATTCAAAAGTCACTTGCCCCAAAATCAAGCCTTTGTCAACGTACCAAACTTTTCTAGACGCTGCGCGCCACCGACGTAACCATGGTGGGTAGTAGGTTACGTTTAGGGCTGGATTTCACTGGAGAATCACGAGAAATAGATCCATTTTCAGATTGGCTGGGAGAACACAAATCAACACCATCACTACTATCCTTAAATCCAAGTTCACTGTCAGACTGACCACCAGAATCACACAAATCAACATTTCTAAGATCACCAGGTGTATTTTCCTCAGTAATTTTAGACACGTTTAGGTTTTGTCCTTACAAGGAACGTAATAGAGACATGGTTAATTTGTAACTTTTTTTGATTGTTAAAATAATGAAGGATCATTTATTAAATACTGCATCATGTAATTACCACAGGAATCGGACATATTGTAAATGCATGTAATAAACCACATCAATTGACTATCCACTACTAGTTTATTAAAATATATGTTTATATACATGCGGGGACCTACATATGGGGATACTGTACTATGTTTACAATACGTCCGATTCCTATGAATCACCATGATGATGTTTATGCTGAATAAAATAATTGAATTGAAAATTACCATAACTCATGAATATCAAAAGAAACAATGACCCCACACATTTCCAGACCGCCTTTGATTACATCATCAATTTTACATCAACATTCGTGAATGTGTTCTCAAAAGTTTCCCTTTATAGTAACTGCAAACAAAACATCTGCCTACTCAGCTTTAATCGTCAACGCCAGGCCACAAATAAAGTGATAATCGTGTTACCAAATGTGCCAAACAAAATACAAACTCGCAAACAAAGTTTGTTTAATAATATGTGTCAAAATAACTTCAATAAAGCAACCCGCTGCATTCACATACCTTCCTTAATTAGTGCCAGTAAGTGCCAGTAATTAATTTCTACTTCATTTGTGTATAGTACAGTACTTGCCGTAATCGTTTATTAATTGCTGTTTGTTTACAATTTTCCAATGACCTGCGTTTCACCTTTTACACAGCTATAAGTACTTGGCGGACTGATCAGTGTGTATTCATTACCTTTTCCGATAACATTCAGCGTCAATACACAATATGCGTTGCATAAAATCTTGGTGCGGTTATACTCTTCAAACATAATTCGAAAGTTCGGCTAAACATATGATTTATGTTGCGTGTAAAATAATGCATAACAGAAGTCTACAAACTTTACAATGGTTACGTTTTATCGATTATAATTGGATTAATTTTGATTATAATTGGATTAATTTTTGGGATGGTCTAATCATGTTAGTAGAGGACACACTTCAGTATAAATAGGGAGATGAATAGTATTAATGCTATCGGCGCATGGACATTTTTGATTGGCACCTCAAACTTTCCTCGGCCAATCAGGTTTTGACAAACTGTCAAAGTGGGAGGGATTTCTTAATTACCGCTCGCGGCGAAAGTGATGGGTTCGTAATCGGCACACTTTATGATAAGCCGAGTTTTCGTTTGATTTTTTGTCTAAAACGGAAACGTCCAGTCGGGCAAGTGTCGGACAACCAGATTTGCGAAGGACACCTGCCCGCACCCAAATTCCACTTGCCCGGGGCGTCGGGCAACCATATTTCCGGAGCCCTGATATGAGTTATAAAAGTAGGTGGCGTTATTCATAAACATCATTAAAGGGGTTGATGCACTATTTTCAAACAAATTAACTTTAAAGGGCTCTAAAAAACTTGAAGAAAGCTGAAAAAATTATCAAAATACCCTGAAAAATAGAGGAGATATGACCTATTGAAATTGTGCGAAGAAACATCACGGAGGCGGCCATCTTGGAACGATGTCATCGCGTCTTTTTATTGACAAAATATCTTTTAAATCAAAAATCACTGCAAACTGATTAAAAACTAATATACAAATGTAAAATGTATAAATTGTATGCTTATTTTTCATTTGTAGTGGTTTTCTTTGCTTTAAGACATTTGGTCAATATACTTACATGTTTCATATTGGATATTTTACATGTCAGGAGAGTGGGGTTAACCCCAGTCCGATATTTACTTACCACAGGCCTGTGCTGCCTCCTTCACAGCTTCGCTACCCATGGTGCTTATGACCTGGGCAAGAGCCGTCATGTCATCATTTGCGCGAAAGAATGGGTAACGTCCACTCAGTAATGACAGGAAGATGGTACCAGCAGACCAGATGTCCACCGCTGCAAACAGATTCAAGATATTACAAAGGTCACCAGTGCTTTTTTTCTACATTTTGGGAACATAACCCATACCCTCAAAATTCATAATTTTAGCGCGATTTTTCTTAAAATTGGGAAACAAAGTCAAACATTTATTTCATAATTGTATCTTTCATACTGTTTACAGTACAAGATCAACAGAGGCATTTAAAAGCATTTCATATTCATAAATGTTGAAATGAAAATATTTGGAGGAGAAATTTCAATAATGTTTACCGGTAGTTATATTTGTAATGCTAGCAATCTTGGTCAAGTCATGACAAAAATGTGAATCTGAAAAATCCGAGGAATGTTGTAAAGGTTTATATAAAATGGTTTCAGAGAAGAAATACATTTCCCTATATAACTCTACATATAAGCACGGGTTGAAAATTTAAGAAAAACACAAACTTGACAAAGATCACCTACAGGAACATGATGACAATTTGATTATATTGAATGGTATAATGCTGTTTGGAATGTGCTAACTTTGGTCTACATATAACGATAAATCTAAGCGGCATTACCAGTAGACTGGTCTGGACACTTCATCAAGACTTCTGGTGATCTGAACCCCGGAGTTCCCGCACGTGGTGCCACTTGGTTACCTCTGTAAGAAAATACATAGACATGTGGTGCACGTGGTTACTTCTGTAAGTAAATACATAGAAACTTGGTGCACATGGTTACTTCTGTAAGTAAATACATAAATTAGACACGTGGTGCAACTTGGTATTTCTGTAAATCCTCAAAATAAATCAAATTTTCATTGTTACTTTAGGCCGTCACCTATTTTTGAATCGATCAATGCAAAAGTGGACATCTGATATCAGAATAACATAATCCACTGTTTTTTTTAAATGTCTATTAATTTTAAAATAAAATTGCTATCATCCATTCATTACCTTGCAGAACACAGGGAACAAATCTGAGGCTTGCCGAAGCATTGACAAACGGCTGGCTGATAGTGACGACTCGACAGCGACTTGCGCTGAGACAGGATGTGGTCTTGTTTCTCTTTTACCAGAAGCGCTCTCTTTGCCAACAGCAGTCGCCTTGGTGATTTGATACGCTTGGCGAACACAGAGTTGGAGAGGTTGGGAGTGGGTGGGGTATACTGGCGTGACTTGTATGTGGAGCTTGAGGACTGTTTTGGATCTTTACCTTCTGGTGTGGTGGACATTTGGTTAGAGGTGTTCTGCAAAGATTTAAAAAATATTTGTTTAAAAGTTATTTAATAATTCATTTATTGATATAGACAAGATTTTTCAAAAATGTTTGGATTATGATCTTCTGGCACTTTGCTATCATTTGAGCACAAAAAACAGTGGGCCAGGCCCCATGTTGGAAAATGACAATTTCCTTCTGGACAGGCTACAAATGGCCATCTGCTCCATTTTAGCTATACGGATGGACGGACAGACAAGGTGATTCCAGTATACCCCCACCCCCTCCCCACTTTGCGGTGGTCATAATAACTCCCTCATTATTCATAAGAAATTCATTCCGCAAAATCTATATTGAATTCAAATTTAAGACCTGAACCCCTTTCTAAACAACAGTACTAACACCATGTTTTGATTGAAATAGCATTTTTATCACCAGTAACTTGCAGGCTGATCATGGTTTACAATGTCCATCTGCTGATCATTCATTTCCCCCAAAACACCCCTTTGTAACATAAATGGAATGCTCTTTATTCAAAGAAAGAACAGTCCATTATATATATGTAGTGGATAAGGGTTAAATTTGAGATTTCTGGAAAAGTCTAATCAGTCAGAGCTCTAACCTAGTTACAAGTTTTATAACTGCTGGTAGTTATTAAAATTCCAAATTATTATTTCCCTTTGGTTTAGAGTAGCAGATACTTTTCACCAATAGCCATTTGTAACCTAAATCAGTAACCAAGATCATTAGCTAATAAATCGAAATAATTGCCAAATGGGCAGCGTTTATTTATGTCCGAATACTTATTATTAAGGATAAATACATCTTCATCAAGATCCAATTAGCTGTTGTTCACTAATTGTCATGTTGGTGCCTACAAAATGATTTTTAATGAATTTTATTGCATAACAGTAGGTAACTTGAGAGGCTGCAATCGATTTTCATCGATGCTCATAGAATTTTATTGCATGGTTGTGAAGTTTTGAATAATCACCCTACCTGGAGAAAATTATATATAAGCAGGGAAAATTCCTCTACAGAAGATAGAATGCATCTAAACTTGAATGATTTTGTGGTAGTAACTGCTTCTGGTTACTATCCCAGTTTTAGTGTTTTTTTTAATAACAGTCACAGGTTATGAAAAACTTAACTGTTTAACGTTAGAGCTTTGACTGCTAATGTAACCCTTTAACAAGCTATTCACCTGTATTGGAGTTAAGATTCCCTTTTTGTTGCCACTGACAACAGGTGTTGTTGGCTGACTTTCTGATGTCGTCTGCTCTGTATTTGTAATCTTACACACGGGTGCCTTGTGTGCCAGACCAAAATCTACCAGCGCATACCTGTCAATACATTTTCAAAATTAATATTCTTTCGCCATTAAAAAAATAAATGTATACCAAGGCATTATAAAACATCTTATTAAACAAATTCAAGATGCATGTACAATACTTCAACAAAAATATATTTAAAGCTATGGCAGCAAAATGAAGCATTTTAGTACCTATTTTTTAAATACATGAAAGCAGATTTAAGGTAAAAATGATTCGGGACTAATAAAGCCAGATGATAATTTTAATGCTTGATAGCGATTTCAAGATTGTCGTTTGTCCCTTTAAAACAAATTTTAATAGAATTATTTTACATTACCTTAAAACACATTAAGTGTTATGACTAAAACAAATAGGTAGGCAAAATACTTTCGTTGGAAAAATGCTCAATATGTGATGTGAAGATATAAATATCATTATATAAAATAAATATCGCACGCATGTGAGAGTGATAGGACGAATGTTCATCCTGAGGACCATTGTCAAGAGAGGCTAAGTCGAGGGCGATAATACATTTTTTTACTATCACCCTGCGATTTACTATCACCCTGTACTATCACCCTCGCGTGAGATAGTAAGAAATTACACATTGTTGTCTAGGGGATTTAGCATGGGCGTTTTATGTGAGGTATAATAATTACACTTATCATCACATGGTGATATGTGATACATTTAGCATTTGTAGTTAATATTATACCTAACATAACATGACCATGCATGATGCTAAATCCCCATAGACAACAATGTGTAATTTCTTACTATCTCACGCGAGGGTGATAGTAAAAAAATAAAGCACATGCGCAGCTTTGATGCGCGTCGGAGTGTGTACTGTTTCGGCGACGTCATCGGCTCAGTATGGCGAAATGCTATTTTTAATTCATCATAACCTCAAAAGTACTTAACCAATTTTAATAAACTACCACTAATTTTCTTAGTTACGTTATTTACAAGCAAACGCTATAAATTTCATAAGACACATTTTGGAAAAAAAAACTCAAAAATATCCGGCAAAGTGAAATCTGTACTAAATATTAACCTTATTTTGGCACGAGCGGATTTCGGTATAATAAAATAAATATCACATTCATGAGAGGGTGATAGTAAGAATGTTCACCCTTCGATATTTATTATCACCTTCGGCTTCGCCTCGGGTGATAATCATATCCTCAGGGTGAACATTCTTACTATCACCCTCTCATGAATATGATATTTATATAATGTGGCATGGTGTGATAATGTATGAATTGTGTATATTTGTTTTTGATTAAATATTTAAGATTTATAGGTACAATTAATTTTCTTCTGGAATAACATTGCTGTATTAACCAAATCACATCGACATGTAACAATGTTCTAGTTATTCCTGTGTCTGACTGACAATACAAGAACACATTTTTACATATATTCAGGATTCTTGTTACATATATTGAGGATTCTTGTTACATATATACAGGATTCTTGTTACATATATTCAGGATTCTTGTTACATATATTCAGGATTCTTGTTACATATATTCAGGATTCTTGTTTGCAGATCAAGGCAACATGATAAAATGCACCTGGCAGTCTGCCCCTGCCTCTGAAACCTACCGTTTAGTTTTCCTATCGTACAGGAAGTTGCTGGGTTTGATGTCTCGGTGTATGACGTCAAACTGATGGACGCGACGTAGTGCGATCAGCAGGTTCTTGATATAGTTGTGCACATCTGACAGACTCATCTGCAGAATGTAGTCCTGTAACACATATATACAGGAAGTGAAAACAGTTTCATTTTGTGGGGGAATACATGCCCATCGCCGATGTGGGTTTGAGCCCTTGTGGGATCAAGAACCTTTATGTGAGGGAAGCTATTCAGCAGACTTGGGGAACATCGATGGTTTTACCCCTAAAGCAGGTACGTGCTTGAAAACTGCCCGAAGGGACATCTGGAGTCTTCCTCCACCAATGGAAACTGGAATGTCGCCATATGACCTAAGCTGTTGGTGCGACTATAATATCCAATTAAATTCCTTTGTGGGGTCTAAATTTTAGGGTTAACAGACAGCAATTTGTGTTTTTTTTCTAACGCGTGGTCCAATAAGTTGAATAGTTAAAGGCCAATTGTTTTTGCATATTACTTTATGTGGATTATATTGCACCAGTAATATTTCGATCTATGTTTAGAAAAACTCCCAAATATGACTACATTTTATTTAAGCCTCGCATCATATAATTTTAGCCAACTTGTTTAATAAATTCAATATTAAACAGGCACCCTTGTAAGACCCTCTATATATGCAATCAGGTTTATCACTTTAAGATACACATTTAAAAAATGTAAAAAAAAATATCCTCAGTTGTGTTTTGAATATGTGGTGTAATGCTTAATATTACATGTATGTGGGAAATGATATACAATATGAATATCCATCTCTGGAAGTAATAAACCTTCAACTGAATGTGGTTCAGCAGAGACACGAGAGGGGAAGAATACAATCATGTACATGTATATGGTTTGGTCTGGCTAGTGTTTAAAACTTGTTCCAAGACTTTATCGCTATAAACAGTGTGACACTGTCTGGTCAAAACCATATAAAATTAATATTCTGCATACAAGGATAGGGCCTTCCCCAGCATTTTTATAAGGGATAGTGGCATTAAGGGCGCGAGTTTGGGGTGGGGTGCGGGAAGGGGCTTCCCTCATGCATGTCGATTTTTTACCTGTTTTGGCATACACCCGACACATTTAGACATGTTTTAAATATATCTACCAGTCTTGTCCAAAGATGATACACGTTTCACTCAACTTTATAGTTTTATTTGCAGTTCTAGATTTTCTGTCTTGCAAACACTTCATTATATACGTAGTGAAGTTAAACAGGAGTTGTTATGTTATTTTTAAGTGAATAACATATAAAACACAACAACTTGAAAACGCAAAGTGAATTAATTTTTTTGTTAAGCATCTGAAATAAGGACCTGTCCGGATTTACGACAACTTTTTACGATGACGCTGTCTTACAATATCTCAACGTCTTAGTGAAGTTTATTGCATGAAGTCTTTAGCGTTTTCGAAAAAATATGTTAGGAAACGGTTATAAGTTTATTTAAATGTTATAAAATTGCTGTCTTTATTCATAATTACTCGTTTTAATTTGAAACATGGAAGAAAATTCAAAACCGGAAGTAACCTAAATTATAATCTACAACCACGTTTTTTTATATAATTTTATGTGATTATCGAATAATTTTGCGTGAGATTATTTTCTCATCATTATAGAATTAAAATTGCGTTAAAAGCGATCAACACAATAAATAGAATATCATGTTAGTGCCTGTTCATGTCCAGTTCATCAGGTTCGGCACAAAAAAACATGAAGCCCTCTGCACAGCCTTGGCTTCTTTTTTTCTCAGCCTCACCTGATAACAGGATAGGATCAGGCACATGATATTCTCTATATACATCCTGTTTTTCAAAAAGACGTGAACACTCTGAGCAATTAATTGTTACACGTGTCAAATAATAAAGCACTTACCTGGAATTTCTCGTGTGGGAAGTACTGCATCACTATGACAACATGGTCTCTATTTCTGAGGCACAGCTCCACCCCCATAACATTATCCCGCCCCCTGGAAATGTCGCAATATTATAGCAATATATAAATACTTCAGAATAACAGGTATTAGTATTAGAATTTTATTTTTGTATACAATTTACGGAAACAAACATTTTAAAAACATGGAAATTTGATATAAAAATATATATATCGATAAAAGTTTGAACAAGTTTGAAAATCACAAAAATTTAATTAATTTAAAAGCATGACATCTGCAAATGCAGACAAATGCAATGTTTACTAGAACTTGCATTACCGTACACAATTTGAAAAAGTATTACATAATTTGTCTATACTTAAATTCCCGTTCAACCTACCCAATCTCCAGCAGACAGCGTAGTTCTCCCTCGATTCTGGAAGGGTGACTTGTAGGGATGATGTGCTTCAGCGCAAATAACTGCTTCACCTCTGGATAGTGCTTTAGCTTGGCAAGAAACACGGAGCTGAACGTTCCTGTCAAACAGAAGAAGAATGGAATATCTGGTTAACGGCTCAACAACACACTGACGGACAGTAAAGTAACCCAATGGCACCAGCAGGGCTGGAATGCGTGACCTTCGGATTCACAGATGCTGCGATTTCCATTGGAACATCATAGCTCATTGCAAAAGTAGGAACACGGAGGTGAATGTCACACGGAACTAAGCAATGCATGGTGTGGCTTTATTTAAATTTTATTTGTTTATTTCAAATATCAGGTGTTCATGCATTTTAAACATACAACACCTGGGCACTAGTCAGCTTTTAGGGGACTGGGGCCATGGCCCTCAGGAAGGCAAAAAGTATGCTGTTTTCCTGTATTGGAGTTTAAACATCATTAATAAAAAAATATTTTTTTAATTTTTCAAGAAAAAGGGGAAAAATATATACTTTTAGGGGAGGGGAATGGGGTCAAATTTCGGCCTCAAAAATGACCAAACGAGTGCCATGAACAGATATTATTTTTACAACCTCATACAACACAGGTGTTATTTTTAACAGTACCTCTCTGCTCCCCATTAAGAATTTAATCAAACAGGGAATACTTATAAATAAACCATACTGGCTGTATACCAGATATCGTCATTTTTATGTTGATTCTTTAATATATTTAAATCAAAACTAGTCATCTCATAAATATTTTTGCCGTTAGAGAAGCTTACCCCTTTGCCGTAAATATTCTGTGTTTACATTGTTCCTATTCTCAGTAACAAGTGTCACGTGACCGTTACTAAATATAGACTGAATTGGGGCCGGTCGTTTGAGCCGAATGTAGTAGTTATCGTCATGTTCAGTTTAATACCGAATAATCCATGTTTGCGATGATGAAAACGTGTATAGTTATTA